>CM024760.1:157203729-157305672 GCA_014218235.1 Colocasia esculenta | reverse complement strand
CAGCAGTCAGAGAGAGTCAGGCCAAAGGGAAAGAGCCAATGTCAGTCTCCTAGGCCCCTGATACTTCATCTCTTGCCACTCCAACCTCTCCACACCTTCATCTCCTTTTACTGCACCCCTGCTCCACCAACCATAAAACATCCCATGCCTCGCACCCAACCTTCCTCATCCTCTACTTCATCTCAACCCTCCTTCTTCCTACTCCAGCTCACATCTCAGCTCCATCCTCATTAACTCCTAAACCTTCACCTATTAAAATTCAAAATCTCCTCTTCAACCAACTCTTCCTTAATCCTAAACATTTTTCTATCCTCCTACTCTCCTAATTCTGTTATCTTTCCTCCAGATAAACCTCTGCCTCTGGTGTCTTTGACACCAATGTTCCAGACAATTTTGAAAGGAACACCTCCTCACCATTCTTTCCACAGCCTCTCACATTCACAGGACTGACCCTCCCAGTCCTGCCATGAAAAAGAGAAAAAGCTCTCATCTCTAAGCACTCTTTTGTTCCTCTATACCCTCCTTTATGGTACTCTCTTACCCTTGATCCTAAGAGAAGACCTATCTATAAAGAATACCTCCAGAAATGCATTCTTTCTACCATTTATGGTATTCCTTCTCAACCTATCCGAACACCTGGACATTGTTCTTCCTTTTACTCAGCTATCTCAAGCTTTCAAATCCAAAATCCTTGAGGGCACTGAGTTCAAGACTGAAGATCAGTGGGCAGCTATCAAAGGAAATAAGGCTCAGTATGCAAAATACTTGACTGCCAGAGCCGAATCTCTCACTCACAGAGCTCACCCACTCACCTTCTGAGTGGTTTATCATCCAGCACAAGAACTCTTGGGGATCCTTCATTTTGAAGGAAATTCGCATTGCCAGAGCCTTTCAGCTGTTCAGTGACTTCTGTTACTTGAACAAAATTCCAGAAGTTCAGTTTTGCCAGTTCCATTCACAGATTACTGTGCTGAAATCAGAAACCCCTCTCAACCTTCCTCTTAAAGTAGACTTTGTCTCGTTCAAGGTTGATTTTCCAGTTCTTCTGCCGAAGCTGCACTCTTTAGTGTTGATTCAGATGCTGGGTCATGCTCTAGATATGTTTGCAAGACAGATGGGCAGGATGTTAGCCAAGCAGGGCAGATCTCCTTCCTTTTTGCGGTTCATCTTCAGAGAATACCACTCTGGCCGCATGTCTTCTCAGATCTTAGCTCCACTCATTTCTGAGTGTGAAAGACTCACCTCATCAGAATGGAAGCTTCTCTATCAGGCCTCTTATCAGCAATTGGAAGCTATCAATCAAGATCTAGTTAGTCAGAGGAAGCCGGCTCTTTCTGCAGAAGCTTTTATGGATCTAAACTCCATCGCACCTATACCAGAGATCTATGCTGTATGGGCATCTAGATATTCTGCTTTCTATGCCTTAAAGCAGGATCTGTTAAATCAAAAGATCCACTATCCCATTTCCTTGGACAGATTTCTCCATAGGGCCAGTTTTGGTAAGAGTACTTACTACAGATTCTTTGGACAAAACTCAGTATGGAGAATTCTTAGAGCAGCAAAGGCAACTCTACATTCAGAGGAACATCCCTTCCATGGGACCCTCCTTCTCAGTTGCCTCTGGCGTTTTTCTGCAAATTTTTGAGGATCTTGAGATCAAGGCATGGGCTGTTGTCTCACAGCATGCCTCCTTGTTATCTCCTCTGTATTATCTTTCTCCATCCTAATATAAATCTTTCTCTCTCTTGTCTCTCAGCTTATCTTTTTGCTTAATGACAAAATGGGGGAGACAACTAACGTAAATCTGAAAAACATACTTCATTTTTGTATGATGTTTAGTATATTTTGTCATCATCAAAAAGGGGGAGATTGATGACCAAACTGTCCCCATAATAAATATTTCCATTTATTTATATATTAATTTTGATGATTAACAAAATAACACTAATGGATTACTTGAGCTTTGAGAACAGGAAATAAAAGAAAAATGAAAGTTCAAGACAATCTGGTAAGTCTCATCACTTCTATCCAAGTCTTTGTATTGACTTCTTTGATAAGCAGAACGATTTCCTCTTTGACCGGGAAACTCAAAGCAAATCGATATCGCAACGACTCTTAAAGACATCACAACGATTTCTTCAGAACTCGCAACGACTCTGTCGTAATGATTTCTTTAGACTCGTAACGATTTCTTTAGAACTCGCAACGACTCTCTAGCCGTAACGATTTCTTTAGACCTCGTAACGATTCTTTAGAACTCGCAACGACTCTCTGTCGTAACGATTTCTTTAGACCTCGTAACGATTTCTTTAGAACTCGCAACGATCTCTGTCGTAACGATTTCTTTAGACCTCGTAACGATTCTTTAGAACTCGCAACGACTCTCTAGCCGTAACGATTTCTTTAGACCTCGTAACGATTTCTTTAGAACTCGCAACGACTCTCTGTCGTAACGATTTCTTTAGACCTCGTAACGATTTCTTTAGAACTCGCAACGACTCTCTGTCGTAACGATTCTTTAGACCTCGTAACGATTTCTTTAGAACTCGCAACGACTCTAGCCGTAACGATTTCTTTAGACCTCGTAACGATTTCTTAGAACTCGCAACGACTCTTAGCCGTAACGATTTCTTTAGACCTCGTAACGATTCTTTAGAACTCGCAACGTCTCTAGCCGTAACGATCTTTAGAGTTTATAACGATTTCTTTAGAATTCATAACGATCTTTACTGTTCATAACGCCTTGCTTTGTATAACGATTTCGTGCAACGATTCATTACACTCGATAGTCATAATGATTTCTCGTAACGATTCTTCAGAACTATAACGACTGCTTGTGTAACGATCATAAGTTATCACAACGATTTTCTTACGTTCATAACGACTTGCTTGTTGTAACGACTTCATAAGTTATCACAACGATTTCCTTACAGTTCATAACGACTTGCTATAATTCATAACGATTTCATAAGTTATGAAGTCAGCAAGATTCTTTTATCGAATTTTTTGATGCATCAGTATAATGCTTTTAATAGTGTTGAAAAGTCAAAGTTATATCTTGTCCATTGACTGCTATGCATTAAATGCTCTCTGATCGTATCTCCCATGCATGCAGACAATATCTTCCATTTCTATGCTACTCTGTCTACGTACTTTTTTAGACAGAAAGGAGCCTTGCTATATACTGCAATATCTATTCCATCTCAACTAACAATAGACAGCAGTCTTAGCTGTCTTCTATTTATTGATGATATGCCTACAGATATCTGACAAGACTCATCTGGACAACGTTGGACACAAGATACAAAGTTCTATGACATCTCTTGGCGTGTACACAAGGATAAAAGACTGACGTTCAGAGCTTCCTTTGTGACCAGTCTAACGTACACAAGGATAAGAGACAACAGGACACTTCAACGTTCGAATTTGAATCAGCAGTTTAAATAGAAGACTCAAGATGGAAAACAAAACAAGTAGTGAGCAACACTTGATTTCAGAAGAAGAAAGAAATCCATCTCTTCGAGTCCTCAGAAGATTGAAACAAGAGCGAAGCTTCCACTCCAACCTTGTTCTTAGCTCTTAGCTCTCTGTGATCAAAAATAGTTTTTATTGTGAGAGCTTGTGTAGTCCTTGGAGAGAAAAACCTTGTTAAATCTCTTTCTCTCTCGGGGCTTAGGAGCTTCAGTGTGTAGCTAGTCAAGCTAGAGTCTGAAGCCTGTTTCACACCCTTTTTCTTATTAAATTGTGTTCCCTTCTGGACGAAGGAAGACCTGGTGGTATCCAGGGTGGTGTTGTTCCCTTCAGGCTGAAGGAAGACCAGTTGAGGCTGGGTGTAAGGATCCTTAGGGGGATTGTACCCTTGGTAGTAAAATCCTGAGGTATTGCTCAGGGACTGGACGTAGGTCTCCTGTGGAGAGGAGTTCCGAACCAGGATAAAAATCCTTGTGTCTTGTGGATGTTTTTGTGTGATTGTTGTCTTGTTTGCTCTAACTCTAACCTCATTATTAAGTTGTGCAATCCTTTAAGTAAACAGGTTTTAATCAGAGATCGAAGTTTTAATAACCCATTCACCCCCCTCTGGGCTAGCTAGCTGGGCAACAGTCCTCACGTCAGAGAGCCAAAAATATAGTTAACCATGTGGTATAATGATACTGGCAGTGCATCTACACTAGGAGTGCTTGCGTATGTGAATGCTAGATACATAACCACAATACACGTGTTTATGGTGTGCATTCCAAGGTGTTATAGATCCTAATACATATTATGATTTGTGCCTAATTATTGTTACATGTTAAAAAGTTCTTACTTGTTACGTGCTTGCTTGCTTGCATGATATGGCCATCTTGCATTCTTGTAAACTATTGCTCTCTTAATCAGTTCTTGCTTGTTTCTCATACTTAACCTCGATACTAAGTATTCTTACCACTTGTTCATCCACTTGTTATAATGACTCTCTCGCTAGTTATGTTTTACTGGATTTGTCATGCATGTCAGTACATTTAGTTTTACTCGTAGTTGCCTAGATCTTAAAACATTAACCATGTTGTACTCTGTAGATTTTGATGATCACAAAAACACTAAGCTTAACTCATGTTGACAATAATCACAAAAACATTGAGTGTAATTCATGTTGATGACCCAAACATTTAACTTATGTTTATTTAATTTGAGGGTCTAATTTGTGTGTTAAGTGTTTAGTATATTTGTCCAAAAGTCACATTTGAAGTGGATAATACAAAGCCCAAGACTTGGACAAAACAACAAATCCAAGACTGGAAGGTCAGCTGTAAAACTGATAATCGAACGATCGACTTGCAGAAATCGGTCGACCGATAATAGAATGCTAATTGGTTGAAGGACAAGGGTACTCGAATGGACCAATCGATTGATAGTAAGAAGGCCAATCGATTGATACCAAGTTTTTGATTGGTGAAGAAAAGATCGGACGACCGATGTGAAGGAATCGGACGATCGACCTAGCTAATGCTGTTTGGGGTTGGGACAGTCAAAGAATCAGTCGACCAAGTTCTATAAATTGGACGACCGACTTGGTGCCGTATGTCGACACATAAGAAGAAGCAGGTTGACAACAAAGCCAAAGTCCAAAATCAGATGACTGACTTGGTGAAATCAGTCGACCAATTACAGGGACATAATTTCCATGTTTGGATAGGTCTCTTTCCATGTTTGGATTTGGACGAGATTCCAAGATCAAGTCTTTGGAAAGTGGGTATGTATAGGGAGGCCTTTCCATGTGTGTAGATATATATACATAGTTGGAGAATGAGATTTGCATCTAGGCTAGGGCAAGGATGAACCAGAAAACCAGAGCACTTTCCAAGTGATTTCTACAAGAGTTGCTGTGCGAGCTCAAGGTATTGGATGTTCAGATGATCATGCGTCTATAGTACTTCATCCAGGAAGGCCTATGCAAGCTTCCATGTTCTTCTCCGACGTTTCTCAACCACGCCAAAATAGGAGAATTCTGAACTGCAAATCTTCATCTTTCTTCTCTTGTTCTTGGGTTGAGAATTGTACTTAAACTTACTTACCCAAACATATATGTGTGTGTGTGCTTTGTTGGTGAGCACGTCATTGTTTGTTGGTGTGTAGTGCATGCGTGCATACACTCTGGGTGTCTCGTTCCCGAGAAATGAGGTGGTTTGTGTTGTCCCCGAAAACAACCTTGTGTGTGTGTGTGGGGGGGGGGGGGGGGTTCACGCTTGTAAATGGAAACAAGCTAGTGGAAATCCTCATGGGGTGTGAGGTAGTGGATGTAGGCGCACACAGGGGAGTGTTTGCTGAACCACTCTAAATCCTGCATGCAGTTTTGTGGTTTGATCCATATCTTCTATCTCTGTTCTACGCACATTAAGATAGTTGATTTTGTTTATATACTCATTATTTTCCATTGTGCATATCATATAATAGGTTTGATTAATTTAGTCCAATCTATTTTGTGTAAAAGATTTTAATTTAGGTAATAACCAATTCAGCCCTCCCCTCTTGGTTGTTCATCGCATCCCCGCACTTCAATTGGTATTAGAGAAAAGCTCTTGATATAAAGAAAGATTTTGGTTGAGATGGCCAACAAGGGATTCATGCTTGAAGGCTTCTCTATCCAACGTCCACCATTCTTTGATGGCAATACTTACTCCAATTGGAAAAATTGTATGCACTTCTTTCTCAGAGCTTAAGATTATGAGATCTGGAAAGTTGTGAGTAACGGTCCATACACACTGCCATAGGATGAGGGGAAGTGAACGGAGGATCACATTAGAAAATCCAAGATCAATTTTAGTGCCATGAATATAATGCAATGTGCTATTCATCTAAATGAATATTCTCGTGTTTCCATGTGCAGTTTAGCAAAGAAGATGTGGGACAAATTGAAGCTTATCTATGAAGGCACCTCTGAAGTCATGGAGACCAAAGCCAACATCCTGGTCCATGAATACAAGATGTTCAAGATGAGCCCGGTGGAAACAATTTATGACATGTTTGCAAAGGCTCTCAACATCACTAATTGACTGAAAGCACTTGGGAAGAACTACACAGACTCGGAGATAGTTCCTAAAGTTCTAAGGTTCCTCTCACCGGTGTGGCACACTAAGGCCATAGTCATTGAAGGCTCTAAGAACTTGTCAACCCTCACTGTGAGATCAATTTGAAATGGGAGGAGGTCGAGCAACTCTTGCTTATTAAGCACAAGGATGTAACACTCAAGGCAAGAAAATCCAAGGCAAATAGTTCTGAAGAAAACTCGTCAAGCGAGGATCTGGAGGAAATGGCAGACATAGCCCGAAGCTTCAAAAAATTTCTGAAGAAGAAGAAGTTTCATTCTCCTAAATTCTCCAAGGACTTCAAGGGAAAATCAAAGCAAGAAGACTCTAGCAGAAATTCAGAACTGATATGTTATGGATGCCAAGAAATGGACACATGAGATCAGAATGCCCAAGATTTCTGAAAAAGCAAAACAAATAGAAGTTAAAGAAGGCCAAAGTCATGGCCGCCACCTAGAGTGACTCTGACCAGTCATCCTCCGAGGCTGAAGAACCCAAGAAGGAGGAGTGCAGTCTCATGGCTATTGAGGATGAATCTCCTGAGGTAAACTCTGACTGAGAATCCTTTACTCCTGAGGATATTGAGCAAATGTATTCAGTCTATGAGAAATATAGAAAATTAAAAAAAGGAAAATAAGAGACTGAAGATAAAAATCAATGATATTTTGCATAATGGATATCCATGTGAATCATGTGACTTGTTGAATGTTCAATGCAATATTCTTCAAGATGAAAATGAAATCATGCAAAGCAAAATTTCATTGTATGAATAAGAAATGGAATGCATGGGTAATGATAATGGTTTTTCAGATAAATTTTACATGCTTGAAAAGAAAAATACATCCTTGAAATCTGAAAAGGAAAAACTGGAAAACCAAGTGCATGTGCTTGAAGAGAATGCTAAAAATTCTGAAAATTATGTCAAGAAATTGCATGGAACAATAGATGATTTGAAATCCACTATTTCTAGACTCATGAAGGGAAAACAAAAGTTAGATGAAGTGCTTAATATTCAGGTGAACACAAATAGACAAGGTCTAGGTTATTCACCTAATTAGATCAAGTCCCTTGAGTCTAAATTGAAAACATCATTTGTTTATGCATCTGATATTGCAAGCACATCTCATGCTAAACCATAATAGAAACATGCCCAAATGAACTCTCAATCTAAGAAGTCTATGCATCTTAAGAAACCAATTCACGATAAGAATCCCATGAAGTCAAAGAAATCTGATCATGTTAGAAATTATGCACAGTCTAAGAAGCATACAAAATCAAAGAAAGGAAAACATGTTAATCTTCATGTAAGTCACATGCCCAACCCACACAATGTACTTCAAACATCACATGTTATTTCTGTGGTGGGCATGGTCATATGAACTATACTTGTTCTTTAAAAAGAAACATGCATAAAATGAACTTGGTGTGAATAAAGAAGGATTTGTTGTCTTCTAGAACTAACACTATTGGACCCAAAATCATTTGGGTACCAAAAAAATCTACCTGAGATCTGTGGTTGCAGGTGTCTTGTGAACTTAAAAGTTCAAACATCAATGGTATCAATGTGAATCTCAAGGCATCTACATTGTTCTGTGAGTATTATGTTCTTCTATTTTGGACTTTCAAGGTAACACATGAATACTCTTATATGTTGTATGGTTTACTCTTTTAGATTTTGATTATAAGTTGTGTTTTTGTTCTATTAGAAAAAACAAAAAAAAAATTGAAAAATCAAAAACACAAAAAGAGTTTTAGGTCTCAGTGTTTTTTGCATGTCTATCATTTGTGTGCTTGCATGTAAAGTATATGTAAAAACACTTCCTTGACTCTTTCTATGGCCTAATACTCCCTTGATATTCTATTGCATTGGCTTAAGACTTAGTGTGCATCAATTCAACTACTAAGGGGGAGATTTCTACATTTGGTGTGTGCATACATTAAGGGGAAGCCAAATAGCTCTGTATTTAACTTGCTTCTCAAAATTCATTTGAAATTGAAACCAACACACTAATGCACATGACTATGATTATCAGATATCATCTTGATGATCGGTGGAAATTTTTCTTAACACTCGTGCGATGCTTAAAATCCACCTAATTTGTAGAAACTCTGAGAAAAAGCTACATGTCCCAAATTGAAAGGGGAAGTGAGCTTAGTAACTGGGTCTTTCCATTGAACAAGTGAGAAGCTTTGCGTCAAACGACAATACTTTCATCAAAATGAAAGAAAAGAAAGAAACAAAAACAATGAATCACATTATTTGTTTCAGAACAAAAAATAAAAAGGATAGAGTGATAGCTACTAAAAATCGAGGGTCTATCATGGATGGGTAAGATTGAGAGTATCCGTAAGTGTTAATTAGAATTCTACTTATCATCATGTGTGATGCCACTTAATCATGTCTCACACTTCACTTTAAATGGTAGTTAATTTTGAATGTGTCTTGAGAACTTATTAAACACTGGACTATTTAATGGCTATCTTTTAGAGCATGTACTCCCATCAGATTCCCCATAGTGATTTCACATACTTGTTATTATGCCAATTGCACTTCTTATCCCTAATACCACCCATTTTTTGATGTTGTCAACAAGGGGGAGAGAATATCTTGAGAGATAGATATGTAGATTTTACATTTTGGTTTTTGGGTAGAGAGTTTGTGTCCAAACGAAAAGGGGAGAGTTAGAGTCATAAGTATTTTTGTGAGGGGGAGTCAATGTCTTTAAAGAAATTCATGAATGCATGCCAGTCAAAAACAAAAGATAAAAACTAAAAAAAAAGGGTATTTGCACCTATGTTGTGTTTTGTATGAAAAATCTACAAGTATTTTACAAGTGTTTTGTCATCATCAAGAATGGGAAGATTGTTGTACTCTGTAGATTTTGATGATCACAAAAATACTAAGTTTAACTCATGTTGACAATAATTACAAAAACACTTAGTGTAATTCATGTTGATGACCCAAGCATTTGACTTATGTTTATTTAATTTGAGGGTCTAATTTGTGTGTTAAGTGTGCAGTATATTTGTCCAAAAGTCGCATTTGAAGTGGATAATACAAAAATCAAGACTTAGACAAAACAGCAAAGTTAAGACTGGAAGGTCAGCTGTAAAACTGACAATCGGGCGATCAACTTGTAGAAATCGGTCAACCGATAATGGAAGGCTAATCGATTGAAGGACAAGGGCAGTCAAATGGACCAATCGAATGCTAGTAAGAAGGACAATCAATTGATACCAAGTTTCGATTGGTGAAGAAAAGATTGGACGAACGATATGAAGGAATCAGACGACCAACTAGCCAGTGCTATTTGGGACTGGGACAGTTGAAGAATTAGTCGACCGAGTTCTGTAAATCGGACGACCAACTTGGTGCCATCTGTCAACACATAAGAAGAAGCAGGTTAACACCAAAGCCAAAGTCCATAATCGAACGACCGACCTGGTGAAATAGTCGACCGATTACGAGAATGCACTTTTCATGTTTGGATATGTCTCTTTCCAAGTTTGAATTTAGACGAGATTTTCTTGTCATCCATGGCCAAAATCAAGTCTTTGACAAGTGGGTATATAAAAAGAGGCCTTTCCATGTGTGTGGATATATACACAGTTGGAGAATGAGATTTACATCTAGGCTTGGGCAAAGGATGAACCAGCAGACCAGAGCACTTTCTAGGTGATTTCTATAAGGGTTGTTGTGCGAGTTCAAGGTGTTGGATGTTCAAAAGATCGTGCATCTATAGTACTTCATCCAAGAAGGCATGTTCAAGCTTCTGTGTTCTTCTCCGACATTTCTCAACCACGCCAAAATAGGAGAATTTTGAACTGCTAATCTTTATCTTTCTTCTCTTGTTCTTGGGTTGAGAATTATACTTCAACTTACTTACACAAACATATCTTTGTGTGTGTGCTTTGTTGGTGAGCACATCTTTGTTTGTTGGTGTGTAATGAGTGTGCGCATACACATTGGGTTGTCTCGTCCGGGAAATGAGGTGGGGTTTGTGTTGTCCCCGAAAACAACTGTGTGTGGAGGGGGGGGGGGGACACTTGTACCTGGAAACAAGTTAGTGGAAATCCTCACGGGGTTTGAGGTAGTGTACGTAGGCGCACACAGGGTGTGTGTTTGCCGAACCACTCTAAATCTTGTGTGCACTTTTGTGGTTTGATCCATATCTTTTATCTCTGTTCTACGCACGTTAGGATAGTTGGTTTCGTCTGTATACTTGTTATATTCCACTGTGCATATCACATAATAGGTTTGATTAATTTAATCTAATCTGTTCTATGTAAAAGATTTTAATTTAGGTGATAACCAATTCACCCCTCCCCTCTTAGTTGTTCATCGCATCCCCGCACTTCAAACCATTTATATTATTGCCCACACATTGATATATAAATCCTACTGGGCGAGTGCGCTCATACCTGCTTCCTTGACATTTTAGGAGAACATGACATAGATGAGGAGGAAAATCAAGATTACACTGGGGATAATCAAGAGTGAAGAGTGTTTTACAAGCCTAAGTGTTGGAGTTGTAGTGTCTTGGTGTAGTAGTATCTTTCTTTGAGAAATTGAGAGTATTAGTATGATGTAGTAGAAGTAAGGATATTATGTATTTTTTCGTCTATTGCATCATAGTTATGTAGTTTAAATATTGAAGTTAGACATGTATTATATTTGATTATTGAAAGGAAATGAAGAGTTTGAGATTATGAATGTCCAAATTATTTGTGTTATACATGATTGCTAGCTAGAGGCTTATTTGCCGACTGCTCATGTCTTAAGGATCAAACTTCCGCTGCCATGTTTTGGGATGTGATAGTTTTGTGGTATCAGAGCCTAAGTACGAAATAGAATTTTATGTCCTAGGTTTTAGTGATACCCAAAAACTTAGGTCATACATAAAGTGCCTATTGAGATTGAGTAGAGACTGTGAATAAGTTAGTTTCATGACTAAGCACCTGTACCCATAATTATTGTGATACTTCTAAGAACATTAAATAGTTACTGTCCTTTTCTCAGGAACTTCATTAATTCCTCAAGAATGGCCGATATCATGCACAATGGGAAGCCATGCAAGAGGCAGTAGTAGGACTGACATAGGCACTTAACAATGTAGTGCAAGTAGGAGCACAAGATGGTGCAAGGGTTGGAGCTGGCGATCTGCATCGTAGCTTTAGAAGCTTAAATCCCCCTCGCTTCTCTGGATCCCATGACCCAGGTGAGGCAAAAGAATTGGTTGGAGTAGATGGATTGTATCTTCCAAGTGATGCAATGCACCGATCTGGAGAAGGTCCAATTGGCGACTTTCCAACTTAATAAGGATGCTAATGTTGAGCTTCACATGATTACATGGTTTCTAGAGTCACAAAGGGCCAAGGTGAGTGCTTAATCTTTACAGGTATTAGAATTTGAACTGACTTGGTTTTTTGTAGTTTTTTAGGAAATCGGTTGACCGATCCAGGGGAATCGGACGACCAACCTACTCGGTACCATTTGGCACTATAGCAGTCAAGAAATCGGATGACCAATTTGCAAGAGTCGGTTGACCGATTATGTGAAGACCAATTAATTGATGAAGGGGCTTCCGATTGATGAATAAAAGCCTAATCGAGTGAAGAACAACAAGGCCAATCGATTGAAGATCAACGAAGTCAATTAATTGAAGAATAGGGACTGAAGGAGAGAGCAAGGATATGTTACTTACCTTCACTCAAAGATCGCGGGAGTTGAATGGTGGGTTGAATCTTACTTCTCCAACCGGCCGGTCGGCCAAAGAAGACTTTACCTCTTAGTTACCTTGCAAAGAAAGACACAAACAAATATATGAAAAACAACAATTAGACCAAGTTATGTAGCATCAAATTCAAAAGAAACAAGAAGAGAGCTTGCATGGGCTTGAACACATGTTGTGGTGGTGTTTTAAAACCCCTAAGAACGTGGGTGTGAATCGAATGATGTGTGATGATAAAAAAAAAGAAAAAAGAATAGAAGCTATGTGATGATATGCATGCCCTAAAGAAGAGAATTGAAAAAAAGTAAAAAGGAAAGGAAGAAGAAGGAATATAAGATGGCTCAAGCGCAGTGGCTGAGGAAGAAGACTCCTCTTCATGCTCCAATGTAGCTTGAGTGTCCAGCAGCACCGCCTCTCAAATGTAAGAACACTTCAAGCAAGCTTGAAAGGCTCTCTTCTTCAAACCTCAGAGTTTGGATGCTCTAGAACGCAGTAGGGCTTCGTCAATACTCTTGAATCAAACTCCATCTCTAGTGCACACACGCACTTCTTCCACTTTTACTTCTTCTTCATCTGCCCCTTTTACTTTCCCTCTACATTTTCTTATCCTTAATCAATTAAAAATCTTTTTTTATTTTTTCAATTTTTCTTTGTGGTGTTCAAAGCATGTTCACGGAAGTGTCTATCAATTGCTAACCATTTGCACATCGATTACTGTTAAGTTACATATCTATTGCCTTAATATATCATTGGCATTTACTCCTTTTGATTGGTGACCAAGTTTGTAATGATGGATGACCAAGTGACTTAACCCATACCGATTGATGGTTTAAATGTTACTTTCCTATCGATTGATGAACAAATAACTTATATCTATATCGATTGGTGACTACTTACCATTTTCTATCGATTGCTGTTAAAATTTGTTTCGATTGGTGAACAATACATCACTCAAGCTATATTTTACACTGATTGATGAGTATTTTCATTTGGTGCTCAAAGTTTGCTTTATTTTAAATATAGCTCTCATGCTTTCACGCAAGATCTCTTGCAGATCTCTTGCATATCCTTAAGCATTAAATGTGCAATCTACCCTCTGCACACCCAGGCTATTTACTTATATTTTTTAAGCTACCTTTGTTAACAGACAAGAAGGAGTCTACCTAAAGTAGAAATCTGTCAGCAGAATTTCTGGACATCTACATCACAGACAGGAAGGAGTCTACCTGAAGTAGAAATCTATCAGCAGAATTGCTAGACATCTACATCAGAGATATGGATATGCCTTTGAAACATACAAGCTATGGAACTCAAGGAATAGCAAACGAACAGAAAGCCACATGAGGATCTGTCAAACATCCAACAGCTACTGAAGATGAGTCTAACGCCTGGATTTCAGAGAGGGCAAAAGGAAGAAGCATAAGCTGAAGCTCTGAAGTCTCAACGGCTATGTTCCTGCCTAACCATATAAAACAAGAAGGATGCAATAGAGAATCAAGATATATAGATAGGCACATACATCAAGCCATCTAATAGGAAGCAAGGAGCCTACATCCTTCACCACCAGCTAAAGAAAGCAAAGCATCCAAGCCACTCTTTCACATTACTTTCTTGATCTATCCTTCCCTCTGAATGTTCTTTTTGCAAACCTCCTTCTGAAAGAAAGGAATAGATCAGTCTCAGAGCAAGGCCCAACCATTGTTTATCTTGAGCTTGGTCTAGGGACCTTTGCATCTCCTTGAGATTTTTCTTCTATTCCTCTTCCTGTGAGAAGAGAAGACCAGCCTACAAGCTGGGTGTCTTTGCCCTTTGTTTAAGGGAAGGCCAGCCTGTGAGCTAGGTGTGTATGTCCCTTGTCTAAAGGAAGACCAGCTTGTGAGCTGAGCAGTTGTTCCTCTTCTTGAAGAGAAGACTTGCTTGAGTAAGTGTTGTATGCCCCTTGTTTAAAGGGAAGACCAAGGTGTCTTAGTGGTTTAGTGAAATCCCAAGAGTGTGCTTGGGGATTGGACATAGGACTTCTATTTAGAAGGGCCAAACCAGGATAAATCTTCATGTCTTTTGTGTGATTACTTTTATTTGTTTCCGCTGCACACTAACAAACATTTCTAACAATCTCTTTTAGTGTTTATGTTTAGATTTTAGAAAAAGTACTAATCAGCCCTCCCCCCCCTTTTGGGCTTGCCATTTAGGCCAACAAGTGGTATCAGAGTGGGGTCTTTTAAGAAATCAGAAGATCTAATGGTCTGAAGAGCAAAGATCTATGATAGCACAAGGATACTTTGAAGGGCAACCTATCAAGAAGCCACCCTTGTTCGATGGTGAAGACTACAACTATTGGAAGACAAAGATGAAGTTCTTTCTTCAAGGATATGACTATCAGTTGTGGACCATCATCGAAGAAGGAGATATGATAGTTCTAAACTCAAGAGAAGAATGGACAGACAATGACAAAAAGATGCTATCACCGAACAGCAAGGCCAAGAATCTCATTTGTTGTGCCTTATCTAGAAGAGAGTTCAATAGAATCTCAGCTTGCATGACTGCTAAAGAGATGTGGGACAAGTTGAAACTCACATACGAAGGGACTGACAAGGTGAAGGAAACTAGGATAGATATCCTAGTCACTCAATATGAAAAGTTTTAGATGCAACCAGGAAAGACCATCACTCAGATGTATAGTAGGTTTACTGACATCACAAATGGTCTAGCTGGATTGGGAAAGACATGCAAGACTGGGGACATGGTAAGAAAAATTCTCAGATCTCTACCAAACTAGTGGACCCCAAGAGTCACTGCAATAGAGGAAGCTAATGACCTTACCTTAATATCATTAGAAAAACTCATTGGATCTCTCATGGCCCATGAGATAAATATGGAAAGACTAGGAGAAAGCACTTCAAAGAAAAAGATCAACATGGCCTTGAAAACAAAAGAGCCAAACATAGATAAAGCCATGACCAGTGAGAGAAATGATGCAGACAGTGAAGAAGAAGCATTTCTATCAAGACGTCTGCAAAGGATTTCGGCTAAGAAGAAACATCTGTCACGTAGAAATATTTCAAAAAGGATAAAATAGTCAAGGAAACTAAACCTATCTATTATGAATGTAAGCAGCCCAGACACTTGAAGATAGATTGCCCAAGCTAAAGAAAAAGGAATACAAAAAGAAGGAGCCTTCAATGAAAATTAAGAAGCACAAGAAGAAGGCTATGATAGCTACTTGGAATAATGAAGATAGCTCATCTGAAGACTCAAGCTCAGATGAACAACAACAAGAAAAGGCTCATCTTGCCTTTATGGCAAATCTTGATGATAAGGTAAATTCTGACACCTCTTTTGATTCATTTTCAGATTCTGATGATGAGAATCTAGAAGATGCTTTTAATGAACTATATGAAAAATATAAATATGTATCTAAACAACTAAAACTATCAAAGAAAAATTTCACATGTTTAGAAAACACTAATTCAGATCTAAAGTCTAAAACTGAACAATTTGAAAAACAAATTGAAGAATTAAAAAATAGGAATAATCTATTATATGACGATCTAAAGGAGAAAAATAATAAAATAGTGCACCTAGAAAATAATAATATAACAAAATTAACTAAAGAAATGAAGACTCTAACAGAGAATAATAAATACCTAAACTTTACAATAGATAAACTAACAAATGGAAAATCATCTTTAATTCTAAAAGGAGCAAGAAGAAGTGGTAAAAAGAAATTTGGTATAGGTTATATCAGAAAATGAAGAAACAAAAATATATCCTGAAATATATCTAATGCCAAAATTTATACCTGAAGGGAAGTATGTTAACAATGACATAAAAAAGCAATCTGCTAAAAACAGAAGTAAAATAATGATCAAAAAATATAACATATTGTTCTCATTGCAACAAGCTTAATCACACAATCAGAAACTGCCCAACAAAGCACCTGAAATGGATTCCAAAGAAAACTTATTATAAAACTAACCATCAAGGACTCAAAAGAGTTTGGGTACCTAAATCTCAATGATTTTTATGCAGGTTAGTCTTAAAGCATCCAGATGGTACTTGGATAGTAGACGCTCTAGGCATATGATAGATGCTAGAAGCCTATTCAAGACAATCAAATCAGAAGAAGGATCAGTCACCTATGGAGATAATGGTAAAGGGACTGTTATTGGATTTGGCACAATAGGGAGCAAGAAGAACAACCTAATTGAAGAAGTTCCAGAGGATTGAAACATAATCCCATTAGTATAAGTCAGCTCTGTGACAAAGGATATAAAGTCAATTTCAAAGAATCAATGCCTGATCATCAAGGAGGGTGAAATAATTTCCACATCTCATAGAGAAAATAATTTATATGTTATTCTTCTCGAAGATTTGCAAGATCAAAATGTATGTCTAGCAGCCAATAAAAGCACTGATGCAAAATTATGGCACAGAAGATTGGGTCATGCTAGCTTGAATGTGATAAACAAATTGATAACACATGAGCTAGTAGAATGATTACCAAAGATCAACACTTAGTATGAAAAAATTTATGGACCTTGTGCAAAAGGAAAACATGCCAAAACTTCTTTCAAGTCAAAGTGAATTGTCACCACCACCAAGCTTTTAGAGCTACTTCACATGGATTATTTGGTCCAATATCTACAACAAGCTTGGGAGGAAAGAGTTGTTAATTTGTCATAGTGATGACTTCTCTAGATTTACACGGGTGTCATTCTTAGCTCATAAATATGACACATTTGAAGCATTTATGAAATTCAGAAAATTGGTGCAGAAGGATCAGAAGTTCAGGGTAATTGGACATGGAGAAAAATTTTAGAACAAAGAATTCATAAGTTTTAGTGAAGACTAAGGAATAGAGCACAACTTTTCAGCACCAAGGACACCTCAACAAAATGGAATTGCTGAAAAAAAGAATAGAACACTATGGACATGGCAAGAACAATGCTAGCTGAGTACAACTTGCCAAAGTATTTTTTGGCAGAAGCAATTAGCACAGCATGGTACATAACAAATAAAGCAATGATTAGACCTATATGAAGAAGACTACATACAAACTATACAAAAAAAAGAAACCAGATTTTAGTCATCTCAAACCATTCGGATGCAAATGCTACATTCTCAACAATGGTAAGTTAAATTTGGGTAAGTTGGATCCAAAATCAGGTGAAGGTATATTTCTTGGTTACATCTCAAAACCTAAAGGTTATAGAGTATTTAATAGAAACACTTTATTGATTGAGCAAACCATTCATGTTATATTTGATGAGACTAACACATCTTTAAGGAAAGAAAATGATAGTGATAATAAAGAATCAGGGGAACTAGTAGAAAAGCTAAAGGACATCATCCTTAGAGAAGACAAGGAGGAGCCACCATTGGAAGATCTACCCAAAAATGAACCATCTCATGAAAACCTTCGAAGGAGTGGAGATATCAGAAGAATCATCCCAAAGAAAATATCATAGGTGATGCAAGTCAAGAGGCATGAACAAGAGGTAATGTAATTCCTTGTGATTATTTAGCTTTTGTCTCTCAAATTGAGTCGAAGACAGTCAATGAGTCTCTGACTAATAAATCATAGATTTTAGAAATACAAGATGAACTAAATCTATTCAGGAGAAACCATGTTTGGACTCTTGTACCTAGACCATTAGACCATCCAGTTATTGACATTAAATTGATGTTCAGAAACAAAGTGGATGAGGTTGGTGTAATTACTAGGAATAAGACTAGACTGGTACTTAGGGCTATTCCCAAGAGTAAGACAGATTTTGATGAAACCCATGCACTAGTAGCTAGACTTGAGACAATCAAGATTTTATTGGCATATGTGTCAACATTAGATTTAAAACCTTTTCAAATGGATGTAAAGTTTACATTTCTAAATGGTTTTATCAAAGAAGAAGTATATATAGAACAACTACTTGGTTTTGATGACCCTGATTTTTCTAATCATGTTTTCAAATTGCATAAGACACTTTATGGTCTAAAACAAGCACCCAGAGCTTGATATGAAAGGCTAAGTGTATTTCTTTTAAATCATGATTTTACTTAAGGAAAGGTAGATAACACATTATTCATTAAATCATATGTACATAACACTTTAATTGTGTAAATTTATGTTGATGACATTATTTTCGGAGCTATTGATGAATCTCTTTTCAAGCACTTTGAAAAGTTGATGTAGGAAGAATTTGATATGAGCATGATGAGAGAATTGAATTACTTCCTTGGACTTCAAGTCAAATAAGGCAATGAAGGAATTCGCATCAACCAGCCTAAGTACATGAAGGACCTGCTTAAGAAATTTGGATTCAAACAAGCAAAGTCTTTCCCACTCTAATGAACACTTCTATCAGGTTAGACAGTGATCCTCAATGTAAGAGAGTGGCTAAAAATCCTACAGAGGTATGATTGGTTCCTCGCTATATCTAACTGTCAGTATACCTGATATCTTATTCAGTGTATGCATGTGTGCTAGATACCAAGCAGATCCCAAGGAATCCCATTTAACTTTAGTCAAAAGAATTTTTAGATATTTAGTACATGTGAATTAAGATTGTGGTATTCAAAGTCATGTAAGATGGACTTAATTGGTGATTCTGATGCTGATTATGCTGGATGCAAAGTAGATAGAAAAAGCACCAGTGGTTCCTATCAGTTCTTGCAGGGTGTTTGATCTCCTAGTCCTCAAGAAAGCAGAACTCAGTGGCCCTGTCCATAATTGAAGCAGAATATGTCGCTGCTGGGAGCTGCTGCACTCAACTACTTTGGATCAAACAACAACTTGAGGATTATGGCATCAACATCAAGTCAGTACCCCTGCTGTGTGACAACACCAGTGCAATCAATCTCACAAAGAATCTAGTACAACACTCAAGAACCAAGCACATTGAGGTTAGGTATCATTTCCTTAGAGATCATGTAGCTCAAGGTAATATAGACATTTCATTTGTAGACACAACACATCAGTTGGCAGACATCTTCACCAAAGTTCTACCAGAAGAGAGATTCACTTCTCTCAGAAGGGAACTGAGCATGTGCAATTTGTAGAAGGTTTGTCTTTGCAATAATTGAACAATATTAAATTCTTCAGAGTTCTTAGAAAGAATGCATGACTTCTATTCTATAATCCTTGGACTTCTCTCACCAATTGGGATTCATCTACTATCTAGTTTATGCAACTAGAACACAACCTTAAAAACATTTCTGTCATCTTTGTGTTCTTAGCCCTTATTCTCAAAACCATTGTATGTTTCCTCAAAAAATTGAAACATCATCTTTTTACCTCCAAATCTGGATCAGATACACCTTCTTTTGTTTCCTCTCAGAAAATGGCACTCCAAATCACTCCTCTCTGATCAGGCTCCTACATTTGACTCTTTTTCTCTTTTGAGACTGGTATGGAATAAGGGGGAGCCTTAAACTAAAAGGGAGCTCTGTTTCATTTTTTTCCATCTCCTGATTTCTTAACCCCTCATACTTTCATTCCTCATTAGCTATACTTAATTCTTTCCCTCTCCTTTTTGGTTATTGACAAAAATGGGGAGAAATACTCTAAAATATATATGTTATTCAGCACTCATTCAATCATTCTATTTATTCATCATTTTTAGTTAACTCAAGTTATCATGCTGAAGTGCACATATGTTTCTAGAAGGTCTTTATTTCAATTTATTTCTAAGTTTTGTCATCACCAAAAAGAGGGAGATTGTTGACTCTTTTATCTACATTACCATATAGTTTGGTGATAACAAAACAAATAGACCTTAATCACATCTTTATATGCACTCATCTGCTTAATCATATTTTCATGTGTGTCAACACATGTTATCCATGGTGACGACCTATGTTGCTCATGTGTCGACAGAATTGTTGCATCTCTCGACAGGCAACAACCATTGTGTTGACCTCTAAAGCACATGTGTCGACACTATGAACATCATGTCGACACATTTGTTCTTTCACTCTTGTTAATTTATGTTCTTATTATCCTTAATGACATTGATGACATTGTTGCTTTAACATCTATATTTTAGTTTGTCAACAAGACACAATTTTAATTTTCTCTATTTAAAGGACACTCTATTAAGTTAAATAAACTCAAATATTAAGTTAAAGTCATTTTCGTATGAATATTCTTAGTCCACATCGATTGCTAAGCATATTTTTGTCGTGATCAGTCGAAGCTCACTTCGTCATATACGAAGCTTACTTGTCATATCTGAAGTTCTACTTCGTCATATCCGAAGTTTACTTCGTCATATACAAAGCTTACTTTGTCATATCAGAAGTTCCACTTCATCATATCTGAAGTCCACTTCGTCATATCCGAAGTTTCACTTCGACCGACAACGTTGTTTATTGACCAGTCGAAGCTCTACATCGATTACTATTATGTTGCACACGATTGCCTTCACTCACATCGATTGCTATTAAACATAAACATCGATTGTCGTTTAACTTAAACATCAAGTGCTATTTAACTTAAACATTGATTGCTGACCATTTCAACATCGATTGTTGTTGTTCATATCGATTGCTTACCATTGTCATCGTCTGTCAAAGGAACCAGTTGAAGTGTCTATCGATTGTTGACTATTTGCACATCGATTATTGTTAAGTTACATATTGATTGCCTTAATATATCGATTGGCATTTACTCCTTCTGATTGGTGACCAAGTTTTTATCGATTGATGACCAAGTGACTTAACCCATACCGATTAGTGGTTTAAATGTTACTTTCCTATCGATGATAAATAAATAACTTATATTGTATCGATTGGTGTCTACTTACCATTTTCTATCAATTGGTATTAAAATTTGTTTCAATTAGTGAATAATACATCACTCAAGCTATGTTTTATACCGATTGATGAGTATTTTCATTTGGCACTCAAAGTTTGCTTTATTTCAAATATAGCTCTCATGCTTTCACGCAAGATCTCTTGCAGATCCTTGAGCATTAAATGCGCACTCTACCCTCTGCACACCCAGGCTATTTGCTTACATTTTTTAAGCTACCTTTGTTAACAGATAGGAACGAGTCTACCTAAAGTAGAAATCTTTCAGCAAAATTTTTGGACATCTACATCACAGATAGGAAGTCTACCTGAAGTAGAAATCTGTCAGTAGAATTTCTGGACATCTACATCAAAGGTATGGACATCTGTTTAACGTGTGAACTCTCACCTAACATCTTCCATCTCTATGCATTTAATGCTTGCAGATGCTATATACCTTGGAAACAATCAAGCTATGGAACTCAAGGAATAACCAACGAACAGAAAGCCATATAATGATCTGTCAAATATCCAATGGCTACTAAAGATGAGTCTAACGGCTGGATTTCAAAAAGAGCGAAAGGAAGAAGAAGAGTAAACTGAAGCTCTCAAGTTTCAACGGTTATGTTCTTGCCTAACCATATAAAACAAGAAGGATGCAATCAAGAATGAAGATATACAGATAGGCACATACATCAAGCCATCCAATAGGAAGCAAAGAGCCTACATCCTTCATCACCAGCGAAGAAAAGCAAAGCGTCCACACCACTCTTTCACATTGCTTTCTTGATCTATCCTTCTCTCTGAGTGTTCTTTCTACAAACCTCATTCTGAGAGTAAGAGATAGATCTGTCTCAGAGTAGGGCCCAACCATTATTTATCTTGGGGTTGGTCTAGGGACTTTGCATCTCCTTAAGATTTTTGGTGTTCCTCTTCCTGTGAGAAGAGAAGACCAACATGCGAGTTGAGTGTCTTTGTCCTTGTTTAAGGGAAGACCAGCCTGCGAGCTGGGTATGTATGTCCTTGCTTAAGGAAAGACCAACCTACAAGCTGGGTGGTTGTTCTTGTTCTTCGAAGAGAAAACTTGCTTAAGTAAGTGTTGGATGCCCCTTGTTTAAAGGGAAGACCGGGGTGTCTTGGTGGTTTAGTGAAATCTCGAGTGTGTTTGGGGACTAGACGTAGGACTTCCATTTGGAAGGGTCGAACTAGGATAATCTGTGTGTCCTTTATGTGATTGCTTTTATTTGTTTCCACTACACACTAACAAACACTTCTAATAATCTCATTTAGTGTTTATGGTTTAGCTGTCAGAAAAAGTACTAATCAGCCCATTTACCACCCTGGGCTTACCATTTGGGCCAAACAAGGGTCGAGCAAATTAATTGTAATGACCCTCTTTATACCGGTACGATTATACCAATCCATGTCGATATAAAGGGCGCCGTCACCGTGGGACATGTACCTAACACAACGAAGTAGGTCGAGATGTACATAAATATCAAAAGAGAGTACAGCGAAAATAAAAGACAATCTTATTCCATCATCATTCACACATTCCACAGTCTATATAGTAGCAAATGTAAATAACAATTGTCCACAATTATACTAGTCCATGATAACAATGTCCACATACTAGTAAAGGAATAAGTAAACTAAACATGTGATCTCCTCAGGTAGCTAGTCCTCACGCTCGGAGTCACTCCTCACTAACTCCTCCTCTAGCACGGGACACCTGTCTCACCTGTATGTTATAGCAAGTATGAGTCTTCCAAAAAGACCCAGCAAGCAACCTAAAGGCACATCCTTACACATATCACATACATGCTATTCATTTAAACAATGAGATAATATATGTCACATGATTCATTTCAATAAGCAATATACATGAACAACCTATACATGCTTTCTACACATGATAATTAACTTGATTCATTGTGTCAATTTCAATCCATATCATTTCAAAATTCTACAAAATTAGATCATGGAATTATACGCATGGTAACTAACAATCCTAGCATGATGTCTATCATTTTTCACATGCTTTTATAACACATATTCACATCTTTTGCTTGCTGTTTTAACATAAATAATTCACATTCACGTGGCTTCACATCTTTTCACATGATAACACATTAACATAACACTAACACATGATTACATTGCACATATTCACACTTTTACACATTAATTGCCGTGACACATAGTCCGAACCACCATAAAGAATGACACACATTCACATAACACATACCCGTTACCTAGGCAATACAGTGACGAATCTTCGTAACTGCGCAGACCGGGAGAAGCCCTCCCTACCCTAACCAGTGGTACTTGTCCACCTCCAGGATTTCATCCTAATGCCCACAGGATATCACATACACAATGAGCCTTCCCATAGGGACTTTTCTACAGTAGTTCCACAGCCTTCTATGGAAGCAGTGTCAATTTTGGCACATGATTCATTTAAACACATTCTCACACTTAATCACATGGTTTCATTCACTTACATGTACTACTTAGCCCATTCACATGCACTTAATAAAACATGCATACTTCAGGTTACAAAACTTAATATGACTGTTTTACAGTGACAATTTAATCATAATAGCGCCTAAACATGCTGCTAAACACTGGAATTTACAAGCTCTTAATCAATCATACTTAACATGGCCTAATTACCCTTGTTAAAAGCAAACAGTACCTACTAATGTCAAAATAGTTCCAAATTTTAACTACAGACTCTACACATGTAATATGTTATATGTCTAATTTTTCAGATTTTCACAATGGTAAAACTATTTTTAACCTTTAAAACAATTTCATACAAATCTAGCAAGATATTCCCTTTAACATGGTAAACAGAAAAATAGTCAGTTCTAACAGGTTTAAAACATGCAAACAGTAACCCTAAGATCATGGAAATTCTCTGTAATCATAACATGCAGTAAAACTATTTATTCATAATTAAACACTGTCAAAACATACATATTTCACAACAACAGAAATTTTATTAAATAAAATCATGCTCATAAATTAGATAGAAACTCATGATCTGACCTAAAGACCATACCTGACCAACCATAATTTTCACAGCACGCACAAGCATCCGACAATCCAAAATTTATCACACAGACATGACAAACACAGTTCTGTGAAACATAAAGAACTTGGCGGCAAGGGCCTTGCCATCAAGGTGGGTTAACGGCACAGTTTGCTGCCGTCAACTCAGGAACTCGGTGGCAACAAGGTTGCCGTCAACCTCTTGTCTGCAAAAAGTGCAGACTGAACTCCATAAAAAGATAGAATTGGGGGTTCCAGGACACGAAATAAAACCCTTAAAAATACCTAGAACCTAGGGGACATGTCTAGGGATAATACCCCTCAGTTACTTGCTTGGAATAAGATCTACAAGGATTGAATTTGGCAATGAAGCCCTCCTCGGCCAAGCCAAGAAGGTGCAATTCTCCACCTCAGATCTGGTCTTCACGCTTGAGTGGATGGCCTCTTGGAGTCGGAGAAGATCCTTCAACACTAGGAGCACCCTCCAGTCGAAGAAGATCGCCAGAAGACCTCTCCAAATGCTGGATCAAGCTTTGCAAAAGTCTAGTTTTCTCTCAAACAAACCCTAGGTTTTCCTCTCAACCAAAGGACCTAACCTAGCCGAAATCTCTAAATTTTATAGGGTTAAGAGTTGGGTACGCCTAACATTAGGATTCCTAACCGTTGTGATTAGGTTTCCTAAACAGGTTTCGGAGAAAACACAGCCGTTTCAGATCTAGAATCGCAAACATAACTGGAGAAGTAAACGGCCACTTTGATGCCGTTAACAGGAAGTAGACGTCAATCGATCTGGACGTCTATATCCCCTAATCATGCAGTCAACGGCACACAAGTTGTCGTCAACCTGATGTTAACGTCAGGTGATGTTGACGTTAACCAGGAATTCAGATAGAACTTAATACATCAACAAGCACACATGCACAGAAATAATTAATCATACTATATATAGAAATAAAGTAAATACCATATGCACATAATTAAATAAACAATATATGAACAGAATTTGAGGGCCTTACACCTCTCCCCCTGAAAGAAACTTCGACCTCGAAGTTAGAACGGAAATGCTAAACGAATAAATGGGGATACTTCTTCTTCATGGCGTCCTCAAGCTCCCATGTAGCCTCCTCTCGTGAGAAATTCCTCCATAACACCTTCATGGATGCAATACTCTTGTTCCTAAGGTGCTGAACCTTTCGGTCTAGGATAGCTACTGGTTGCTTTACATACGACAAGTCTGGCTAAATCTCCACTGGCTCATGACTATTAACATGAGACGGATCTCACACGTATCTCCTGAGCATAGACACGTGGAAGACTGGGTGAACACTAGCTAGCACTGGGGTAAAGCTAGCTCATATGCCACACTGCCCATCTGCTTGAGAATCCCAAACATGCCAATGAATCTCGGACTCAACTTGCTATGCCTGCCAAACCTGACCACGCCTCGGGTAGGCGAAACCTTGAGAAATACATGCTCGCCAACCTCGAACTCTAAATCCTTTCTCCTGTTGTCAGTGTAGCTCTTCTGCCTATCCTGCGTCGCAACCAACCTCTGCCTGATAAGCTGAATCTTATCTGAAGTCTCCTGCACCAACTCCGGACCAACTAACTGCCTATCACCTATCTCCTCCCAACACAAAGGAGATCTACAGGGTCGCCCATACAGAGCCTCGAATGGAGCCATGCCGATGCTCGCATGAAAACTGTTGTTGTAAGCGAACTCCACAAGAGGTAGATGACGCCCAATCACCCTTCCAATCAAGCACGCACGCTCTCAACATATCCTCGAGCATCTGGATCGTCCTCTCAGACTGGCCATCTGTCTGAGGGTGGAATGCCGAACTAAGCTTCAGCTGAGAACCCAAAGCCTCCTGAAGACCCTTCCATAGCCTCGATGTAAATCGCAGGTCTCTGTCCGAGATAATAGACTTTGACACACCATGCAACCTCACAATGTTGCTAACATATAGCCTAGCCAAACTCTCCACAGACTGTTTCTTCTTCATGGGAAAGAAATGCGCAGTCTTGGAGAAACGATCTACAATCACCAAAATCGAGTCATTCCCTTGGCTGATCTGGGCAAACCAGTAACAAAATCCATGGTGATTGCCTCCCACTTCCATACTGGTATCTCCATCTTCTGTATAAGGCCTGATGGTCTCTAGCGCTCGGCCTTTACCTGTTGGCACACCAAACACCTAGATACGAACTCGACCACATCCTTCTTCATGCCAAACCACCAGAAAGATCTCTTCAAGTCTTGGTACATCTTGGTGTTGCCCTGATGAATGGAGAACCTCGACCCGTGAGCTTCTGGAAGTACATGCTCACAAACATCTACAATATCGAGAACACAAACTCGGTGCTGGAATCTAATAACACCGTCCTCATCTCGAGCAATGCCTGCCTTGCCCACCATCTCCTGAAGCCTAGGATCAGCTCTCTGTTGCTCGATCACCTAGTCCAGAACCGTGGATCGGATAGACAACTGAGCCACGAAAGCCTGACAGAACTATGACTCTAACTCAGTCATAGCACATGCCGCATCCTCAAGCATCTTCCAATCCTGCAGAAGTAGTGACCTCTTCCTGCTGAGTGCATCCGCCACGATATTCACCTTCCCTGGATGGTACTGAAGCTCGAAGTCATAGTCTTTGAGAAATTCAATCCACCTTCTCTGCCACAGGTTCAACTCCTTCTGAGAGAAAAGATACCTCAGACTTTTATGGTCAGTGAACACCTCGAACTTGACACCATAAAGATAGTGTCTCCAAATCTTCAGTGCATGAACCACGGCCGCTAACTCCAAATCATGGGTCGAATAGTTACGCTCATGTTCCTTTAATTGGTGAGAAGCATAGGCAACTACCTTACCATGCTGCATCAACACACATCCAAGGCCTATGTGAGAAGCATCACAGTAGATAGCAAAACCCTCCGCACCACTCGGCAAGATCAACACGAGTGCAGATGTAAGCCTCCTCTTTAGCAACTGGAAACTACTCTCCCAATCATCAGACCAAACATACTTCACACCCTTCCTGGTTAGCTTAGTCAAAGGTGCTACGATAGAGGCAAAGCCTTCAATAAATCGCCTGTAATAACCTGCTAAGCCAAGAAAACTCCTAATCTTCGATGGTGTCCCTGGAGTCTTCCACTCTAACACTGCCTAAACCTTCGCCGGATCAACAGCAACTCCAGCACCTATGATAACATGCCCAAGGAAATGAACCTCGCGCATCTAGAAGTTGCACTTGCTGAACTTAGCATACAGCTTGTGCTCTCGGAGAACCTCCAGAACAACCCTCAAATGCTCACGGTGTGTAGCCTCATCAGGAGAATAGACTAACACATCATCAATGAACACCACAAAAAAGCTATCCAAATATGGTCTAAACACCCTATTCATGAGATCCATGAATGTTGTAGGGGCGTAGTCAGACCAAATGGAAGCACAAGAAAATCATAGTGTCCATAACGAGTCCTGAAAGCAGTCTTGGATACATCTTCTCCCTGATTCTCAACTGGTGGTAGCCGGACCGCAGATCTATCTTAGAAAACACTGATGCATTCTGTAGTTGATTGAACAAATCATCTATCTGCGGCAAAGGATACTGTTCTTCACTGTCACCTGGTTGAGCTTCCTGTAATCGATGCACAGCCTGAGAGAACCATCTTTCTTCTTCACAAACATACATGTGCGCCCCACGGTGACACACTAAGGCGAATGAACCCCTTATCAAGCAAATCCTGCAATTGCTTCCTCAGCTCGGCTAACTCCGCAGGTGCCATCCAATACGGAGCCTTAAAGATAGGAGAGGTGTCTAGAAGCAACTCTATGGTGAACTCTATCTCCCTAGCCGATAGCATTCCAGACAAATCATCAGGGAAAACATCTGGAAACTCTTGCACTACTCAATCTCCTCAAAAGGGTCGGTGACTGATCGACCTTTGGAACTAAGACCACATTGCAAGAAATGCATCACAACCCTTGTTCACCATCCTCATCACCTTCATGGCGGAGATCACAAACCTTCCCGCTAAGTTCCTAGGCAACGGATGTGAGAACTCATCCTCACCAGGAATACAGAAAGTAATCTTCTTCCCTCTACAATCCACAAGGCATAGTGCTCCTGAAGCCAATCCAGACCAAGTATGGCATCATAGTCCTTCATCTTGAGCAAGTAGAAGCACTCGAACAAGCCTCGGTCTTCAATGCACACAAGTAAGGATGGAATACACTTCCTGGTTGCTACCGTACTTGCTGGTGTGTGCACAGACAAAGAGACTTCTAACTCCTCTGCCATGACTCCAGACTCTGCTGCTAACTGCTTGGCAAACCACTCAGAAATGAACGAGTGTGTGGCACCCGTATCAAACAAAACCCGAGCATGCACACCCATGACTAGAACTGTACTTCCATGACGTTCTCGGCCTGCTCTACGTCCTCTCGAGCTAGTGCAAACACTCGGGCTGGGCCCGAGGCCTTCCTGGTCTCCCTGTCACTGGCGCTGCCGTTGCTGGGGTTAGCACTCCTCTCTGAACACCCTGCTGAAGTCTGGGGCAATCTCTGATCTGGTGCTCGGTGCTGCCACACTTGAGACACTTCCTTTCTAGCTTCCTACACTCAGTGCCACCGTGTGCCCTTCCACAGTGAGGACACATCTTCTTGTTGCTGGGCCTGAAGTTGGGGGACTGTGGTGCAACCGCCTGCTGACTAGAAGCCGCCACTGGACGCTGGGGTCTGGTACACTGCCTTCTTTCTGTCCTGCCTCTAGAAAGGTGGCATTGACCTCTTCTGAGCTTCCCTCTTCTCCTCCAAGTACTGATCCATCTCGCTCTCCTACCTACACGCTGCACTGAGAGCCTCATCTAGATTGTGATGGTCAAAAGCAATGAGCCTCAACCTAAGTGATGGTTTGAGCCCCATCACAAACGTCTTGGCCTTCCTGCGCTCATCAGCCACCATATGAGGAGCATATTTAGAAAGCTCGTCAAACCTGGCCTCATACTCCAATACCGTCATGGAGCCCTGAGTAAGAGAGAGAAACTCCTGCTCCATATTGTCCTGGATGTGCTCGGGGATGAACTTGGCCCGAAATAGCTCGTGAACTCGGCCCAAGTCACCTCAATGGCACCATCCTCGTACCTGGTATGTAGTACGGAGGCCCACCAAACATCGGCTCTCTCCTGCAAAACACAACGCATAAGCACCAACCAAATAAAACTTAACCTTACACAAGTACATATACTCTAAGTACCTGTAGCATGTAAGTAGCCAGGCTGACTTTGTCCTCTTCCGCACACATTATGGCATGAAAGATCTTCTCCACTTCCCTCATCCAACTCTCTGCTAAGAGGGGCTAACTCTCCCCCTTAAAAGAAGGTGGAGCCATCTTCTTAAACCTCTCCATGATGGAAGGACCACCATGGCCATGCTCCTGAGAAACTGGAGCTGGAGCATGAGCCTGAGACATTAAGCAATACATATAAGCAACACATAAACAATCAAACATTCAACAAAACATACTACTCCTATTTAACAACTCTAACCTGTGCCTACAACTGAGCCTGCAGTGCTGCCTGAGTCTGAGCCTAGGTCTGCATTGCCTGAACCAGGCCATGCATGAACATGCCATAGTCCACAGGTGGTGGTGGAGGAAGTACCGTGGGACCCTGGGGTGCTGGGGCCGGCTGCTCACCCTCTCCTCACGCCTCTGCTCCTCCTCCCGAGCCTGAGTACCACGCCTACCACGGCTCGCCATTGCCTGAAAAATAATTAACTTAGTTAGAATCTAAGTTACTTAGTCCTAATCATTTTCTTAGCTATCTTTAATTCATTATTAGATATTTACCACATATATGGACTAATTCTATAAAGATTTTGAAATATTGTGTAGATGATGGTTTATTCATGTACAATCTCAACATGTTGCTCTGATACCAATCTCTATAACGACCCTCTATACTGGTACGATTATAGCAATCCATGTCGATATAAAGGGCGCCGTCATAGTGGGACATGTACCCAACACAATGAAGTAGGTAGAGATGTACATAAATATCAAAAGACAGTACAGCGGAAATAAAAGACACTCTTATTCCATCATCATTCACACATTCCACAATCTATATAGTAGCAAATATAAATAACAATTGTCACAATTATACAAGTCCATGATAACAATGTCCACATACTAGTAAAGGAATAAGTAAACTAAACACGTGATCTCCTCAATTAGCTACTCCTCGCACTCGGAGTCGCTCCTCACTAAGTCCTCCTCTATCACGGGGACACCTGTCTCACCTGTATGTTATAGCAAGTATGAGTCTTCCAAAAAGACCCAGCAAGCAACCTAAAGGCACATCCTTACACATATCACATACATGCTATTCCTTTAAACAATGAGAGAAATATATGTCACATGATTCATTTCAATTAAGCAAATATACATGAACAACCTATACATGTTTTCTACACATGATAATTAACTTGATTCATTATGTCAATTTCAATCCATATCATTTCAAAACTCTACACAATTAGATCATGGAATTATACGCATGGTTACTAACAAACCTAGCATGATGTCTATCATTTTTCACATGCTTTTATAACACATATTCACATCTTTTGCTTCATATTTTAACATAAATAATTCACATTCACATGGCTTCACATCTTTTCACATGATAACACATTAACATAACACTAACACATGATCACATTGCACATATTCACACTTTTCACACTTTTACACATTAATTGCCGTGACACATAGTCCGAACCACCATAAAAAAGGACATACATTCACATAACACATACCCGTCACCTAGGCAATACAGTGACGAATCTTGGTAACTGCGCAGAACTGGGAGAAGCTCTCTCCACCATAACCAGTGGTACTTGTCCACCTCCAGGATTTCATCTTGATGCCCACAGGATATCACATACACAATGAGCCTTCCCATATGGACTCTTTTCTATAGTACGGTTCCATAGCCTTCTATGGTAGCAATGTCAATTTCGGCACATGATTCACTTAAACACATTCTCACACTTAATCACATGGTTTCGTTCACTTACATGTACTACTTAGCCCATTCATATGCACTTTAATAAAACATGCATACTTCAGGTTACATAAATTAATATGACTATTTCACAGTGACAATTTAATCATAATAGTGCCTAAACATGCTGCTAAACACTGGAATTTACATGCTCTTAATTAATCATACTTAACATGGCCTAGTTACCCTTGTTAAAAGCAAATAGTACCTACTAATGTCAAAACTATTCCAAATTTTAACTACAGACCCTACACATGTAATATGTTATATGTCTATTTTTTCAGATTTTTCACAATGGTAAAACTATGTTTAAGCTTTAAAATAGATTTCATGCAAATCTAGTAAGATATTCCCTTTAACATAGTAAACAACAAAACATTCGGTTCTAATAGGTTTAAAACATGCAAACAGTAACCCTAAGATCATGGAAATTCTCTGTAATCATAACATGCAGTAAAACTATTATTTATAATTAAACACTGTCAAAACATAATATTTCACCACAACAGATTTTTTATTAAATAAAATCATGCTCAGAAATTAGACAAAAACTCATGATCTAACCTAAAGACCATACTTTACCAACCATAATTTTCACAGCATTCACAAACATCCAAAAATCTGAAATTTATCACACAGACATGACAAACAAAGTTCTGTGAAACATGAAGAACTTGGCGGCAAGGGCCTTGCCATCAAGGTGGGTTAACAACACAGTTTGCTGCCGTTAACTCAGGAACTTGGTGGCAACAAGGTTGCCGTCAACCTCTTGTCTGTAGAAAGTGCAGACTGAACTCCATAAAAGGAGAGAATTGGGGGTTCCAGGACACGAAATAAAACCCTTAAAAATACCTAGAACCTAGGGGACATGTCTAGGGATAATACCCCTCCGTTACTTGCCAGGAATAAAATCTACAAGGATTGAATTTGGCGATGAAGCCCTCCTCAGCCAAGCCAACAAGGTGCAATTCTCCACCCCAGATTTGGTCTTCACGCTTGAGTGGATGGCCTTTTGGAGTCAGGGAAGATCCTTCAACACCAAGAGCACCTTCTAGTCGAAGAAGATTGCCAGAAGACCTCCTCAAACGCCAGATCAAGCTTTGCAAAGTCTGGTTTTCTCTCAAACGAACCCTAGATTTTCCTCTCAACCAAAGGACCTAACCTAGCCAAAATCTCTAAGTTTGATAGGGTTAAGAGTCGGGGTACACCTAGCATTAGGATTCCTAACCGTTGGATTGGGTTTCCTAAACAGGTTCTGGAGCAGCCGTTTCAGATCTGGAATCGCAAACATAACCGAAGAAGTAAATATCCACTTTGCTGCCGTTAACAGGAAGTAGAATAAGTCATTACAACTTTAATTAAAACTTCAAAATGAATACTTACTCATTATCTAGAGGTATGATTGACATATCATCATCAATCTCAAGTTCAGCATCAACTTTAAATGCATGACTCATGGTCGAAAGTCCATCATCTGTTTAATTTATATGCAATTAGTAAACTTTAAATTTAAAATATTAACATTTTAATGAGACAATTAATGTACATTCTTTGCATCTCTTAACCAATATGGGTGCATATTAGGGCCTGAACAGTTTCAGGAGATAAGGAACTCCTATATTGGTCAATTACTCGACCTCCAATACTGAATGATGATTCTAAAGCCACAGTTGATAAGGGATTGCTAATATATCTCGTGCCATAGCTGAAAGGATAGGATGCTCTTTCTCATTGTCTTTCCACCACTGTAAAATATCAAACAATTTTGTAGAAGCCTCTACTTTTCTCTCTAATATATCTCCAACTTAGATTTTTTGATTGACTTGTTACATGTCCTTGGAGAAATATGTTAAGTCCCAAAAGTGTGTTACTGACCGCAGCACAAGAAGATAACTCAAAGACACCCCCAACTCCAAAACTTGTATCATGAGAGCCGCTATTCCCTATATAAGTTAAATGTGTGGACTTCTAGGAACTTTTTTCACTTGCTCATTATATGCATTGTACAAATATTCAAAACTAGCACGCACATCATCAATTTTCTTTGACTTCTGAGGGGTTTGAAAAGATTGTCATGTACAAATATTCTATTGCCTTCATTTTGCAACGGGGATCCAAAACTGAGGCAATTGATAGCAACATGCTATTCATATCCCAATATTTCTTGAACTTTGCATGCATTTTTTCTGCCATTCTCACAATAAATAGATGTGGATGTTTTGACCAATTGTTTAACTTCAAATTGTCAAGACAGAGATCATTGAAATACAAATTGGATGTTGGGGACTTCACATTGAGAATCTCTTTGTGATGGAATAAAATAACTTCAGGCAATCTTTCACAATTTTAACTCTTTCCCATTCTTCTAATGACATATATAAATGAACATCATCATCAATAATGAAATGCCTAATGATCTCTTGAAACTCACATGCTCTTTCCAACATTAGGTATGTAGAGTTCCACCTAGTTGGAACATCAAGTATCAACCCTTTGGTAATATTCCTTCTTGCATTGCAATTTTTGTAAAATCTTGTATTTTTTTGGCAGAAGATCTAACGTGCCTTACAATCTTTCAGATCTTTGCCAATTCATCTCCAATCTCCTTGAGTCCATCATGAACAATGAGATTTAAAATATGTGCACAACATCTAACACGAAAAAATTCACCATCCAAAAGAGAGACCTATTCAATGATAGATCTTCAATGAGCTCATGAACAAATTTGTCATTGGATAAGGCATTGTCCAAAACAATGCTACACATTTCTTATCAAGGTTCCAATCAACAAGTAATTTTTTAATTGTCTTATAAATCTCCTCACCACTGTGTGGATATTCAAAACATAAGAAGTTCAAGATTTTCTTTTGAAGCCTCCAATCATCATCAATAAAATGGCAAGTTAAGCTAATATAACCAACATATTACTAGAAGTTCATATATCAGCTGTGAATGTAACTCGAAAAGTTATTTTATTGAAGAACTTGCACATCTTGTCCTTCTCTTTCTCATATAATTTAATGCAATCTTCTTTGTGTATTTCTAGTAAACATCTTAAATTGTGGCTGAAGACTCTTAACAAAATCCACAAAACCACAATGCTCAACCATGGAAAACGGATATTCATGCATGACAAGCATATGTGCAAGTTTCTCACGACTCAATTCTTGATTGAATTTGAAGTCTTCATTGTCTTCTGACTTTCTCTTCTTGCATCTTTGTAAGGAATACATATGCACAAGTGTTTTTCAAATGAGTGGTCCCATGTTGGCTTCCTCCACTTAAAACCTTTTGACAATGATTACAAATAGCAACAAAGCCATCATCCCCTTGTCGTTCTCTAGTAAAATCATTCCAAACTAAAGAACACAATCTTCTTCCTTAAGTAGAACTGGAAGTGCTCACATCTCGTACTTGAGTATCAAGACTTACACTCTCCTCCACATCCATATCAATTGTATCAGACATACTGCATAAAAATGTACTACTTAAGACTTATTGACATGAGAAAATGCACGGGGTTTGATGTACAGAATGTAAAGACAAATAAAACTTCAAGATTTATCTCTCCAACAACAAAGTACAAGTGAAACAATGAAGACTAGAAAATGTATTCCATTAAGCTCAGTGGAACATGATAGATAAGATAACTGTGCAACAAATACACAACAAACCTATGTAAACTAAATGTTTTCTAGTAATTATAGGATCCATAAACATTACAGTTTGTATTCCTTAAAACAAAATAATATCAAAACAAATATGGTATGATTTATAACAGTTGATCAAATTGTTAAAAAACTTAGACAGACTGCCTGGAAGATCTACAGGTACAATTGTGTGCAGAGTGGGGAAATTAGCCAGAAAGTATATATAGAACATGAAGATCTGGATGGTGGACATAGAAGACTGGAAACATAGATATAGTTACCCCTTCTTCACACTATAGGCATGAAGAAAAACTTTCTATTTTAGGTTTTACCAACCAAATAAGAAATTATGAGAAATTTCGTGACATTGCATGTACTAAAATAAGCAATGGAAAGATTATAGATGACAAAATGTAGCTAAGCAACTAACGAATCATAAAGTATCGTGACTCCCAGGAAAGGAATGATCAATTCATCACACTTTGAAGTCCCATTTTTGTGAATATGATTTTGGCAGCAGTAAGCCACAAACTGTCCAAAATAACTTCCATAAACTGAAAATCATTGCTAATGGTGACTCTCATGAATTTAATTATCAGTTTCTAATCATCATAACCGTGGCAGGAAATTGCACAAGGACTCCAAGAAATCATGGCAGATCAAGGGCTGCCTTTCTAATCATGTTTCTGTCCTGCAACTAGTTCCCCATACATTTTGAAGAGACAGCTCTTATTTGCAAAAGATGAGTCAATAGTATAATGCTTGGTACACGAACATTTATCATTTTGTGAATGGAACTGGAATAAGAAAATGGCATCATACAATGACTTCCCACCTGTTCTAGGTGAAGACTTTGCTTCTTTCCCATTTTCTACTGTTAGCTTCTAGATATACATCCATGTCAATACCCTGAAATCTTGGATATAAGAATTAATTGGTCTTTTATGTCAATGATTACCTGTGATGGTATTGGTAAACCCTGAAGGGAAAGCACCAGTAGCTGATCCCTTCATTTACTGTTAGAATGGAATGAATATAAAGGGATGCTAGTCTATCTAGTGCTTGATGTTGATGGCACAAAGGAAAAGTATTGTCTGACAAAGGTAGAAGATGATTAAATTCAGTCATCATTTTAACAAAAAGAGTAATGATACTTGAGGCCTGATTTGAAAACATGATAAGCAATCTTTAGATAGATTAACCCCTACTTTTTGCTTTCCCAATTTGTTAGTGTCTGCTGATTGGAATCCTGCCCAACAAGCTAGATTAGTTAACAGTCATGTCACGCCCCGACGTGGAATATCAGAACGTGACGCAGTTGCAAGTAAACGGGTATAGGGCGAGTACTAGACATCAAACCATTGGACAAGAATAAATATTAAAGCAAATGCATCTCATTAATAATTCTTCAAATGTCTAGTTACAACCACTAATATCAAAGCCATTCTATAGGGCCCAATTACATTGAATAAAAGTAAAAGACTAACTCAGACTCTAACATAGTACTAATATGCTAGGGTACTCTTGACTTCACTCTTGGTCGTTCCCATCCTCTTGAGTGTAAGTGTCATCCTCGATCTCACTTGAGAACACATAACCAATAACGCAGGGTGAGTGATAACGCCCAGTAGGATTTAAATCTCATGTAAACAAGCATGCTTAAAGTAATTAATGTCTTATCAAGCAGGATAACTAGAGAGAATGACGAGAACAGTCTAGAGAGTAATATAGCACAATGCACGAGAGTATAGCACAACAAGTATGATAACAGATTGGCCATATAACGAGATAACAAGTAAAGTTGCACAATAGTACACAAGTCACGATAGCACGTGTTGGTCGATATTCTTTCAACCACAAGTTCAAGTAACATATATCACGAATGAACGAATGATTTAATGATTGTCATAGATTAAATCTTGCAAGTCATGCGTTAGGTGCATGCCAAACACCCTGATCATTAAACCCCGCGAGTTATAGCCTTTCAGGCACTCTCCCTAGGACCAGATCGGGCCTTATAATGTTGCCTAGCATAGTCATGTTTTTATCTTAGACAATCACAAGATGGCCAATAGAGTACCAAGAATAGATGAGAACAAGTGACGAAATAGACGAGAGTCTAGAGAGAACAGGAATAGATGAGAGTGTAGAGACAGTAGCTGAGAACAGGGACATAATCATAAGACAACGATAAATAAGCAATAGTAGCAGTTTCACAGCACACGCAATTAGTGTTGGCAATCAGGTGGAATTCACTACCCTTCCAATGGCCATGTTATGTATAGGTCCAGAGGTCCGGCGTGATTCTAGAAGAGTGAGATCTTTCTAAGGCCGAATGGATCTTACCGATCCCTAAAAGGGTATCATAGGTGTTAGGGTACAACCAGCTCGTCGACCATATGGGAATCTATGGACAGAGGAGACTTATGGAGGCCTTGAACCAGGATTCACTAGTTCGGCAGAAGGAGTATCCGACTGAGAGTTCGTCCAAGTCAAGAGAAAGTGTGTATATAGAAACAAGTGCTCGACGTTCCAAAGGAATTCTAGAACAGTGGAGCATCGATAATGTATTCTCAAACATTGCGAGAAACGAAGACAAGTCCATTTAAAATAAATGAGACAATTTAAATACATCATTGAAATAAATTTCCAGATATTTTATGAAATATTTTCATGTCAAATTAAGTCATATTGGATGGTTACAAGTGTGTGCATGTGTCAAGGAGAATCATGGATATGAAAGGATCATGTGAATGACTTTTAATTAATTAAAAACATATCCATATTTAACAACTTGTTTACTGTATTTAAGACAGTTAACAGGGCATGTAGTACTGTAGAAAATCAAGACTTGCAAAAATATGGGTTTCCATGCAAAACCCCAGAAGGTGACGTACCCCTGTAAGGGTCGCGACGGGGTACAGTCAGAATGCAACAGGGTCAATCAAAGGTCGCGACGGTCGGGCAGAATAGGTTGCCAGAACGCGACGCCAGGTCCTATCGTGTTCAGAATGTGACGGGTGGCTATGTCGTGATCAGCCCTGAGAACGTGGCCTATCAGGCCGCGCGTTCTTGGTCCTATGCCTGAGTCCGAGCGGGGAAAAAGGACAGGCCTTGGATTGCGGTCCAAGCCTTCCATTTTGACATAGGGTCATTCAAAAATCAAGAACTAATTGCACAGATGATGAAAATTCATGAAAATAGTTTTAAATGAATCAAGACATGCAAGAGTATTCACAGTTAGTAAATAGAAATTTGAAAGTGGACATGGTCTCGGCATGTTTCAATCAAGTTATTCACGAAGAACATGGAATAGTGTATAGTGAAGATAAAAGAATTAATTGAGCAGTAGGATGGATGGAAATTACGGCTTCCAGGGGCAAAGATTCTTGACATCAATCAGTATCCTAGTAAAAAATTTTGTAGCATGGGGTCAAGTATACATGGAGATATAAATTAAACATGGTTGGTTCGGGGTCATGGTGATTGTAGAACTTCAAAATATAGAACAAAAGATTGACTCGATGAAAAAATTATAAAACAAGAGGGGTTTTGTTCCTGATGTATGGAACAATGTATAGACAAAATTAATTGATTTTTGCTCGTGAGAATGCCTACCTTTGACTCGTTTGATCTTCTAGGGTTTAGAACTCGAAGTGCAGAGGTTGGAGCTCGGTCCAGCCTTTTCTCCACGAGTTCCTCTTTCCTTGGCCTCTTCTCCACGTCCAGCAAGCCCCAACAATGAGTTAGGGCCGGCCATGGAGGGTTTAAGGAGTATTTAAGCTCCTTGGGTTGCTATTTCCTAATGGACTCTAATTCCCCTTTAATTATGAGATTTCCATATTTCTCTCCTCCTTCTAAGCTTGCCAACTCCTATTAGGGTTATGTTGGGATGTAATTTCGTGGCCAACTAATTAGGGTAGGGTTAGGAATCTAATTCCAACCCAAATCACTTATTTTAATGTTTTAATATCTATTTTCTATTTAGGTAATATTTAAGATACAAATTTAGGATATTTTCCTATTATTCTTCTTTTAAAAATCCCTATTTTGGCCCAATAAATTCTAGAGAGTCCATTTAACAAAGTTCATTACTTCTTTTCGTTAAATGAGTTTTAATTAATTCTCTTTTCTTTGATTTTCCAATTGACTTAATTTTTAATATTATTAAATTTTTATTTTTTCGAAAAATTCAAGTTGCTACAAGTCAGGTAAGGGTTTCATCTGAGATACACTCAGTTCCTAACCAATATGCCTTCTCAAGCCCCTGATTAGCCTATCTGGCAATTAAATGGCAGAATATCCACATCTACCCTGTTTTCCAAACCAGGTGTAGGTTAAAATGGTAAAGTTATGCAAGGATCCCCCTCAAGAATTATGTATATGCAGGAATAATTGAATGTTCATGATTGTGCAATTATGAAGAGTGGGTATATGGTCAGTTTTTGTATAGATTATTAACCATATTATATTCCACAATAATTGCTTGTTCATGTGTGAAGAAACAATTCAAGAATGTAAAGGCTACTCTCTTGCTTGCTCACTTGCTTCCCCCTCCCTCCTTTCCTCCTTTGAATCATGAGCGTGTAGAAATTATTGCATTAACAAAAAAAGTGGCGTCAATTGGACACTTTTCCTCTCAACTTTTTATCATAGCTCAACAGTTATTTTGAGGAGAACTTAGGCTTCAGGAGAGAAACCCTCTCCAACTGTGAGTATTAGGAGCTTCTCGTCACAGATCAGTTCTTTCGAAAGAAATAGATAGGAGGATTTCAGAGAACAATTAAGGCATGTTGGGAGAGGAGATGTCCTCACCCAAAGGTACAGAATCACGGACCATAAAGCCAAAGGCCAAGCCGTGTCGGGATTTCTCACTTACTAGCATGTGCGTTAGATCGTCAGACGACTTTTGGAGGGGATCGATGTAGGCATTCTAAGAATGCAAATCATACCATTCTGGGGAGACTACTGCCAACACGCCGCTGAGGAAGAGATCAAGGGAGGGAGGTAGCAGCGTCGTCGGTAATGGGGGAGGTAGCAACATCATTGGCGATGGGGTGAGGCAGCAGCATCATCAGCGATGGGAGAGGCAAAAGCATCGTCAGATGACTTTTGGAGGGGATCGATGTAGGCGTTCTAAGAATGCAAAGCATACCATTCTGGGGAGACTACTGCCAACACACCGCTGAGGAAGAGATCAAGGGAGGGAGGTAGCAGTGTCATCGGCATCGTCGGCGATGGGGGGAGGCAGCAGCATCATCGGCGATGGGGGAGGCAACAGCATCGTCGGCGACGGGGGGGTAAAATTGGGAGAGAAAGGGGCAGTGGCGAGCCCCACGTCCCTGAAATTGAGAATTTTCAAACCCTTATACACCCAATAGACAGACCCGTCAGACCCATTAAATAAATATAATAAAAAAGATGGATCTAGACCCATCCATATATTTATTATCGGATAAAGACTGTATACTTTACCCACTTTTATTTACATGGTCCAATTCGGGTTTTGGGTAAATGGGTCCCATTTGACAGTCCTAGAGTGTACTATGCTCAAGGTGACACATATCCTCCTGATTACTTGTGGGTGTTAGTCTCCTCTTGAAGATGACTTTAAATGAGAGGCAATTGCAAATTCCAATATGGTATTAGTTTCCTATTAAGGAGCCTTTGCCTTCTCCTGTCCTCTTTGGTAGGTCTGGGCGGCGCCGGGGCCTATCAAGCTGCATCTCCAACTACAAGGAGCGACCCTACGACTTACAGAGAGGTGACTGACTTTTGGATCATCTTCCACACCGGATTGTACTGCATGCATGGTTTTGGCACCATGCAGAAAAAAGGAAAGAAGAAACCTGTTGTCTCTTGCAGCCAACTATGATTCTTCTTCGAACCTTCTGTTGCTGCTCCTTCCTCTAGATTTGAGCTGCTGACAAGTTAGGACAAAGATTATAGTTACTTTTCTTTTTTGCATTATTTACCCTACCTATCGTTACAGGGTATACGGATGGGCATTACATACATATTGACCTAAACAATTAACGTATCCATCGTTTCTCAAACATGGCCAAACAATTACCATGAGGAATCCAACCGTAGAAGGACAAGATAATAAGATTGAAATCTACCTACGCACCCCATCATCTGCTTGCTGGATTTCGGAAACAACGCTCGACAAGCAGGCAATAATAGGAAGCAGAGGTAATGGGAAAGTAAGACATGGGCAACTGTCGGCAGCGTTAATTTGTGTTGCAACACAGGATCAATGATTGACGGATACATCATCACCTCACCTTCTTAATTTTGCACAATCGAACAAGATTTCGTTTTCCATGCCTCTAAAAGTCCTAACAATTTGGCCCACGACCTAATCATACAATGCATGCTGCTGCTGCTGCTGCTGCTGCAATGTTCTTCTGTCACTGCATAAAGCTGCTTCTGTCACTGCATAGTGCCATGCGCTCTCAAGATTCTGAATCTGGTCTATCTCAATGTTTACACAGTCCCCCAACCCACAACACGTACAATTATATAAAAATCATACTAATATTCACGATAGATATCTATGTTCGTAAAGAGTTTGATTTGACAGATAAAATTATCATAACTGATGATAACTTTATGCCACTTCCATAGGGATAAGGGGAGATAAATCCATGATTAAAGTTACTTTACTTTCGATATATTATATATGTTAATGAGAGATAAATAAAGTTATCTACGAATAAAAGGTTATAATTCTATCCCTCCCCATAAGAGGCGATAATTAGATAATTAGAGAGAGAATAAAAAAAACATGATTGGCCTATATATAGAGATAGACTATCGTTGTATAACTTATTGGCCTTAGAGTTAATAAGAAAATTTTCTTATCAAATCATATTTAAGTTAACACATCTGATAACTAACAGTTCGTAAAATTTATTAAATTATCAAATTAGCCTAATAATTTGTGATATCCTGCGACATGTAGGTTAAGACGAGATAAGTCCTCATGTATACATTAAAATTTAAGAGGTCTTAGATTCAAAATCTAACAGAGTTAGTTTTAAAAGAATTTAAAGGAACCTTGTCAAATAAAATTAGATTACCGTAGACATTTTTTAATGAGAAAAAGAGACCTTCGTAGTTTTTGGGGATACTGAGGTAGATCATGAAGGTGATGTGGTGGACCACACCAGAACGCCGCCAAACAAAGCAGACAATCGATGCGAAGGTCAAGAGCTCCTTCCTTGCTCTGCATGGCCGCCCAGCGAAGCGCCGCAGAAAACAACAGCAACCAGCTTCTTCCCCCTTCCCAGTTCCCACCCCATGTAAAAAAGTAAGCTTGGAAAGCAAAACAGAAAGCACAAAAGAAGAGACCGCATCCACCAGCCTCCCAAGAGAGAGAGAGAGAAAGTTGTGAACTTTACTCCGCACACTAAGGACCAGCCAGACTTACACCAGCAAGAAAAGGGAAAAAAATTCCAAGAATCCAACAACAAAACATAGCAACATCCTCCCCCCATGAACAATTCTGTACAATCCCACCTTCTGCAATCAAAATTCTGCTTTCCCCCACCCCTCGTTCGTGGCGAATATGTTCGAATCTAAAGAGAAAAAGAAGCGAGCTTGAGAGGTGGAAAGGGCGAGTGGTGGAAAGACAGAAAGGTGGCGGGAGTGGGGATGGGAATAAGGACCGGGAAGGGGGGAAAAAAAAAAGGTAAAAGCGGACATTAATTAATTAAATAAATTTAAACAAACAAAAAACCGGAAATTAATTGAAGGAGAAAAAAGGCCCTCGGATCAAGAGATAATTACAGGATCTACCGCTAGAACTTCGTTGAGTTAGGGAAATGCGCGTTGACCGTGGTCCGCCGGGTGCGGATGGCCGGCTCCGACGCGGCGCCGTACAGCTCGCTGTCGAGGGAGGCGATGTCGCTCTCGCTGACGACGCTGTCACCGTCGCCGCCGCCGCCTGCCGCCCGTAGCGTCCGCCGGGCCATCTCCCTCATCCGCCATCGCTTTTCCCGTTCCCCCGCGTCCGCCTCTCCGTCCGCCGCCGCCGCCTCCTCCTGCTCCACCACCGCCCTCAGCACCTCCTCTGCCCTCGCCGCCTTTGCCAGCCCCCGGAATCTCAAGCCCCCACGGCTCATCCCGTACAGAGCCGACAGACAGTGTTCCTTCTTGGGTTCCGCCGCTGGATCCCGCCCCAGGGGCGGAGGATGCGACGCCGCCTCGAGCAGCCGCACCACCGCCTCCACCGCACCGGCGTCCATCATTGCGGCCCTGCCGTCGCCGCACGCCGCCAGATTGCATAGTATCATCAAGGCCGGGTTCAGCAGGGTGGGCGCCTCCTGCGGCGGCGCCGTCAAGGTCCCTAGCAATGTCTTGATAGCTCCCAACTTCACCAGCTTGGTACGGTTCGTTCCGGACATGGAGAGGTAGTAGAGGGCCGTGGCGGCGTCCCTGCGCGTCCGCTCCTCCACCTGTTCCCTGCTGAAGAGGTGGAGGAGCGGGGGGAGGGCACCCAAGACGCCGATGGCGGCCCTGTTCTCGTCGTCCATAGAGAGGCTGAACAGAGCGGCCGCGGCGTGGTCCTGGGCCTCCGGGGTGCCGCTCTTGAGGGCGTCGACGACGGCGGGGACGGTGCCAGCGCGGACTATGCGGACGCGGTTGGGCGGATGGAGGGAGAGGTTGACGAGGGAGGCAGCGGCGTGTGACTGGAGGGTGGGGTAGCGGGAGACGAGCATGGGGCGGAGCGCGGCTAGGATCTTCGGCGTGCAGAGGGCCGTGCGGTTATCTACGACGACGTCGCGGGTGGCGGATCGGAGGACGCGCAACGCGGACTCCTGCACGGAGACCTGGGGGTCCCTGAGGCCAGCGAGGATCTCGTCCTCCAGGGGGCTGCTCGACCCAGAGGAAGACCCGGATTTGGGCGAGGAGTGGGAGTCGTAAGCGATGAGGGTCTCAGAGGAGGAGGAAGACGAGGACGTAAAGGTGGAGGTGGCTGTGGTGGTGCTGGTGAAGTAGGACGTCGCCGATGTAGAAGAAGTAGACGGTGAAGAAAGACAGATCTGGTGAACGCCCGAGGAATCGCCCGGGGACTTGAATAATTTCCCCGCCGCTTCCTGCACCTTGGCCTCATCTTCCCCGTCGCCCAGCGTCCGGATCGAGGCGGAGGACGAAGCCGGAGAAGGGGAGGCGGAGGACAAGTGGAGGAGTGGAGGAGCCACTGACGAGCTGGACGGCGGCGGCGGAGTCGACGGGCTGGGGGCGGTCGACGCCGAGGGAATCGCACCACTTGTGGATGGCGGACTTGAGGGCCAAGTTGGGGATGAGGTAAAGCTCCCGGACGGAGGCTTCGGCGGCGCCGGGGGGGACGACGCCTAGGTCCTTGCAGGCCTGGCGCAGGCGCGCTCGAAGGTCTGGCCGGATGGGAGGATGACGGGATCGGCCATGAGACGGCCGGAGATGGGGCAGACGAACTCGATAGGGGGGTCGGCGGCGGCGGAGGGGGGAGGAGGGTGGGTGCGGAAGGGGGTGGAGGAGGGGGAGGAGCGGCGGTAGAGGGAGGAGATCTTCCAGCGGGGCTTGCCATGGCCGCCCATGTTCCTCTGCCTTGCGCAGGGCGGCTAGCTAGTCTTCTTCACCGCCTTGCCTCGGCGGGGTTTTACCCATTTCAACCCACCCGCGCGCGCGCTGTGGAATTCTGGCGCAGCAAACAGGATTGGAGGGGGCGAACCCGCGGTAGGGCTGACCTTGAGACACAGAGAAGGTGGAACATGGCACTCGTGTTCGCTGCGTAAGAAGTAAGAACGGTTTGCCTGCTGGGTCCCACCAACTTCCGCGGTGCGACGGGCCGATCACAGCCCCGTCCATAACGAAGTCTGTAAGGTAGGCTGATAAGGCTCCGCGTCGCCCGAGATTGGTAGCCCCTGCCGCTGGCGTCCTAAAGCGTGCGGCCCGCCGCTACATGAGACGGGAAGACTCTTTCCGCTGGACTGGCCGCCTCGAGCCAGCGTTTGTTGTACGTGCTATTATATTAATTAAAATAACTGTGTTATATGTGTGTTTATTTATTTATTTATTTTGGACAATGGTGTGTTTACGGTGGTGTTTTCATAAACATATTGTCACATAAAGATACATGTAAAGATAATTTTTAATTTCATTCAACTCAACACAGTCTGTTCTCAGCGAACAAATCTTAATTCACTGCAACTCTGAATTTAGCCAACCGCAGTTGTATTCAAATAATATTTATTATTATTATTATTTAAATAAAAATTTAAAATTTATTAGACCGAATCAAAGTCAAACAATATCAATATAATACAGTACGCTGGGTATTAGGTAAAAATCTAATTCAATTCAAGACGAGAGCTTGACCAATCTTGTAACGGAATAAACTTGGTTGTATGGTTGAATCAGATCAAATCAAAATCTTTTGGAACAATACGAATTGTACTGTTGGCTCAAAAAGGTTTAAAATTTAGTAATAAAAATTATTGAAGAAAATAATAAATAATTGATTTCTAACCATACGTGAGTATCAAAATTTTTTGAGAAAGATTTAGTACACCTTCATATTGTACTTTTAAGTATAATATGATTAAACAATAGTCCATGTGGCACCTCTCACATAGAGAGTTATAAAGTAACAACACAATTGTTTGATGCCAGATGGATTTATTACCTAGAGCGCAATATGAAAGTGCACTAAATCTTTCTCAAAATTTTTCAAATGCAATATGCTATGCCTGAACTACACCATGCAAAGAACACCTCTTCCTTATCATCTTTCTACATTTGTGTTTCTATAGCAGGATTATCTTGATTAATATGTATATATAGTGGTGCATGTATTCTTTTTAATAGTTAATATGGAGGTGGAGATTTAAATTATAAGGCGTTTGGTTGCACTTTTTATCATTTTTTCTCTAAAATTTAAAAAAGAAGAAGGACAGATGCATTGACACTTTTGGTAAATTTTTTTTTTATTTTAAGGAAGAAATGTTAACCATGTAAATCATCCTCCAAAATAAAAATAAGTACAAAATATTTTTTTTTAACTCACAGGACTCACTCCTTCTCTTCCCTCGAACCCCCCCTGCTCCTCCCCCCCCCCCCCCACCCCACCGGACCCCCCCCCCTTTTTCTTCTCTACCAAACATATCAAAATAAATTTTAAAAATTTTGATTTTTTTCCTAACACATAACGTCAAATTTTCATAATTTTAAATTTAAAGTTAAAAATTGACACAACATAATTTTTCAGATAAAAATAACTTTTTAAAAAAAGGTGTTCCCAAACACTCTATTAGATCATAAACGTTAGAGAGTTGAACTGTTGGACTGCTCCTTATATACAGTACTTTTACATTTATCTTTATAATAAAGTTATTTTTACAATTATCTCAAATATGATTGTTCACATGTATTCTTTTGATGATGAGAGTATGTGGCACTAAAGATGGCTAGTATAAAATTGAAGTGAACTTGGATGAAGTGCATTTATCTATATGATTCGTTCCAATTTAAGTACACATTTTTTTTGCTCACATACATTAACAGGCAATTGGTTTGCACACCTTTGGTTTACTAGTTTTGTGTGTGAGAGGAAGGGGAGATATGTAGGGGTGTCAATGGGTTGAGCTGTCCATAGGTCCAATAGACAGTCCGTTTTGGACTCAATCAGGGCCAAAAATCGAATGTCCCATTGAGCTCTATTAAAGCCCATTTGTTAGGTCTATTAATCAACAGGTCATACTTGGATTGGCCCATCGGGCCCAAGGATTAGTGTTATTTGTTGTCTCCTCTTTCTTCTCCCTTTTTCCCACAGCAACTTCCCACTTCCTTCTTCCCATGAGACGTGGGTACTATGTTCTCTACTGTCTTCTCTCACCCACTATCTCTGCTATGGAATCCTCTGCAAAACCCTTGGAATCAAGGCTCCAGAGGACCAAGCATGAGCTGGTTTAGGAGGATGGATCTCCTTGACTCGCCATCAGCCTCCATGTTCCTCGGCGAGGTTGCCTTCTGCAAGCTGCGACAATTTCCCTTCTCGACTTCTTTTCTCAATGAGCAAGAGCAGCTGGCGTTGGCCCTCGATATCCTGGGCCCACCCAATGTGGTTGACGTCCCCATCCGGAGCTTCGTCTCTTGGCCCACTCCGTCCCCTGTCGACTTCTTTGAGAGAGTTGGTGATCTGATCTAGATTGGGAGCGTGGCGGTATATGGTGCCTCGCTCCGGTGCCCACAGGAGTGCACTGAAGTTGAGGTCTACCTGTAGAGCCTCTATTCCTGGAGAGCATTTATTCGTAGGATAAGCTATAACGTGTATATAGATAGATTTGCCCTCAACTCTACAGACTATGATCGACAACGACAAGCACATCTTGTTCCACTATCATGGATTATTACGAGAACTATTGTTGCTCGTCTAGGCGATGTCCACCTCCACCTATACATTGCCGACGGGTTCGCCTCCACATGGGTCCCAAACTGCAGCTCTGCCATCTTCGATGATCTGGAGGCACAACAACGACATCAGGGACCAAGTGCCTACCAAGAGATCAAGCAGCGCCTCAATTGCCAATGCCGAGGGGATCCAAGATAGCTTCTTGGCGAGCCCAGTAGAGATGGTAGGCACTACCCCCTCAGAGATGAGCATGGCATACATGGCCATTACTTACCCAATGACAAAGGACAAGAACATGACAATGAGTGCCACAGCCTACGCCCAAGGACACTCCCTATACGCAAACGACGAGGAGGGCCTTTCACAATATTAGCTGATATTCGAAGAACCTGAAGTGGACAACAGAGATTGGAGGGAAGGGAAAGAATAGCCCCACCTCCACACATACACGTTCCAAGCGTTGATAGCGTCGGCCGCGACGAAGAAGGTGGAGGTGCCGAAGAAGGTGAAGAAGGCCAAGAAAGGGTGAAAAGTCGAGGAGGGAATGGTTTGTTGGGATAGAACGAGCCGAGCCCCAATGAGCCAATTTAAGTTTAATTATTTTAATTTATTAGATTTAGTTTGAGTTTGAGTTGGGCTATTTTAATTTTGGGCTAGGCTGGTTTTGACTGGGCCAGCCCAAACCCACTTATTGACACTGGATATGGTCGAGAAGAGAGAGGTGGGTAGAGACGAAGGGAGAGGTTTGGCTACCAAACTAAATATTTATTTGTATGTTATTATTTTTAAAGAAAACTAGCCTATTATAATATCTCTTATAAATTCTTTACAAATCAATTTCTTATGGACCTCATGATCCTTTATGTATATGGATGGCTAATCAACTAGCATTATGCTGTTTATGGATTCCTATGTATTATTAGTTCTTGCAAGTGTTATGGCCATTATGTGACCTGTATGGTGTGCAGGCTTCAAAATGTGGGTTTACAGAGTTTCTACCTAAAGATGGTGAAATGCGGCAGGATCAGTTGACGAGTATAAAATGCGGTAATATGGGAGAACATGTTACTAGTTGTGGATTGTTTGATTGACATATTGCGGTTATAGATGCTCGGCAAGCCAATTCACGTGAGTGATGACACTTGTAATTATGTACAATCACTTTTGGTAATATTATAAGACAATTTTCTCATTGTATATTCCATACGTACGATATTGTGATGTTTATGGATTGTGCAATGAGAATTAGATCATGATGAGATCATGATAATAAGGCCGATCCTTTTTAAACACAGATCCTAAATATTCCTAGTCATAGGTTACTCAAGAAGGACATTGAGATGACCAGACAAATTGGTGTGCCGTCCATGTGATGGAAGCATCTGGTTTCATAGCTACTCGTGTGGAGATACTAGGGATATGGCAAGTGCCATTGGAGAATAAGTTCACTGAATGATCCACTCTCGGAATGTTGTATGGTTGATGATACATGATTGTCAGACAATGATTCCGTAGTCACAGTTGTGTAATTGGTCCTTAGATTTGAGACACCAATATGTCTTGTTTGAGTACTCAATTCTTTGATACTAGTTTTATAGGTCTGGATGTTCCAGGTCTAGTATAGTCAGTCATTGAGAATAGTAGCCAAGCTTAAAAATGCAATTGTGTGTCAATAGAGGATCATCCACTCTCGGTTTCGTGAGAGAATATCCCACATTATCTACTTAGGCAAATCCCTAGCTAAGGTCAATCGGATTTAGGAAGAAGGAGTTCTCTGAGAGAATCTGATAAGAGTTTGACTTTAACAGATTCCGTATAGGCCTGACAGCATCATGCTTAATATATTGTATCTAGGATACTAGATGTATGAGGGACTATATATATACAATAATTGTGGGCAGAAAGGTCCAATAGACTTGATCACTTGTGCCATCTCGGATTATGACATAGTGACATAGTACATCCATAATTAATGAGTTGAGTGAATACTATGGAGTAATTCACTAAGTAAGAAGGAGTTCTGAGTCAGAAAGAGTTCTGACATGTGCAACTCACTGGCAGTTCAGTATTGGGCTTAGAAGGTCACACACATAAGGTGGATAATGCGATGAATAGAGGATTGGATAAAAGTTATCTAATAAGCCTTCTTTAACCTATATAAATCTATTAGATGAGACCCATAACCCTAGACCTAATGGATAGAGATCCATGGGTTATTGGGTGTATAGTGAAAGGATCCATTAAGGGGCGCATACCAGGATTATGTCACATCGCCCTTCTAGAAGGAGGATGCCTCATCATCTTGTATGATGACAAGTGTCCACCCCTTCTAGAAGGAGGACACCTCATCATCATGCCATGATGGCACTACGAGGTGTCCCTATGAGGTGTCTTTTGCCATGATGACATGACGAGGTATCCTATTAGGTGTCCTTCGCCATAATGACACTACGAAGTGTCCTTGTAATGATGGTATGATGAGGTGTCTCTGATTAGGTGTCATGTAAGGATTTCTATAAATAGAAGGGGTTCTCCTAAAATCATAGGTTATAACTTTAGGAGAAGCCACCTTCTTCCTTCTCCTCCATCCCATCTCTCCCTCCCGTAGCCTCCCTTGCAAGAGGGGATCCAAGAGGGCTATCTCTCCTGTTGCTGCTACTACCTGCGCTACTAGCCACTATGTAGAGTTGGATGATGTGAAGGAGAGGCTCTGTCAAAGAAGGAGGTGTTGTCATCGCTAGTCGTCCACTGTGTGGATACCACTAAGGGAGTCTTGCTAGAGCTCCTTCAAACCAAGGACTAGTTCTACACTTCAGGGAATATGATCTCCCCTAGGTGAGATAATCTCACACCTTGTTTGTATGTATGATTACATGCACTGTACATCATAGCCCAATAAGTACTTGGATGGAAATCATTTTTTTTTTTACTTCCATTGCGCATGTGATGTCCCAAGTCGATTTCCAGCATTATTTTTACTTATGTCGATTGATCGAGGTGTCTTGGCATGTGGCAAATTGTTTCATCGAATTTCTCAAGCCTTGGACGAGGGGAAGCATGTCGCGGTCAAGGTGTTGTTGAAGAAGAAGCCTCCGGAAGAGGGCTATCTAGCCATGGGTTGCTGCTAATGCGAAAAGGGTCTGAGATTAAGAAGAGCGACACAGTCTGAAGAGGAAAGCTCTTCCTCTGGTGGCTCCTTTTGTGAAGAGGGTGATTACTACCCCATCCACTACTGCACTTGCGTCCTGCACTCCCCAGTCAACCATGTTGGCTTGCTCCATTGTCGTGACACCTCCTTTGGATGAATGCCTCTCAAGATCAGTGGTGGAGGTGCCTATAATAGGGGATCCATTTGGGACTACCTTAGTGTGTGGAGGGGGGGGGGGTGCACTATATACACGTTTAAAAAGCCAGTGGCCCCACTGGCGTAAGCCTCGACCCGACCAATGGCGGGGAGCTTCAATCCTCCTCCTCCTCTCGCAGCTGGCATCACTCATTCTCAACATCAACCAGGGAGTCATTATCCCATGAGGAATGATGGCACAGAAAGGATCCATGCCTTATTTAATGCCAATAGCTCGACCGATTGAGAATTGCTCTAGGATGGGGATGTCTGCCTTGCACAGTGTAGAACACCTTGCAATCATGTTGGATGAGGTGAAGGGGAAAAGGCATATCAGAACTGGAAGTGGGGGTGGCATGTCTTATGCAGAGTAGTCTTGGCTAGATGAGAAGTGTGCTGATCTCTCCCAGGAAGTTGCTTTGTTCAAGTGGGAGGTCTAGGCTCTTTGAGATGATGTGAGAGCATACCAGGAGAAGATCTATGGGTTGAAGGATTCCCTATAGTAGGAGAGGTGCTGGGAGATCATGAGCTTCACGGGCAGACTCCGGAAGGAGGCATATAAGGAGCATGCCTAGGAGCTCGAAGGTGGTCTCTAGGTATCCGATGAACACACAGTGGCCGAGTTTAGGGCTCAGATGAGTTTCATAGCATCTGGTGGATGCAACTTACGATGGTTACAAGAATAGGGTCAACTATAGGGATACAAAGGGGTTCTCCTAGGGCTTTGCTCGGGAGGGTAAGCAGGCCTAAGATGTGACGGAACGCCTCGTTCAAGCCCATTAAACTAATAACAAGCCTGACATGAGTCCGCCTCGCGAACGGGCCGTAGCCTCGCTAGGGATATCAAACACACGTCCGTGGAAACACAAAGGAACGCACCAAAATTTATATATATATAATATAACGCAAGTTTACATAGCCAGACTTCCATAAACTGAAAGAAAGTACAGGAGCCTGGGCATAACCCAAGGTACAACTAGAAGAATTAAACAACTAGCTACACTGCTACTGCTACACTGCTGGAGGTACTGACCCTGTACCACTACGACGCGGCTCTGAACTGGACGACGGTCGAGAGAGACGTCCTCCTCGCCCTCGCCTGGGGAGTAGGTGTGAGCCTCGCTAGTCATGGTGTAGACACCCGATTATGACTATTGGGTTGAACCACATTTCTTGTTATCTTAGTAGGCCCTAATGGTCACTCACCTTGAGGCCCATCATTGCCTTGTTTTGAGCCCATTAAGCCATAAATGCCTTGAAATCCCGTAATTTATCACTTGAGAGAGTCCTTGGAGCATTATAATTCTCATCTTATCATGTGGTTAGGATGATAGTTCGAGATAATTCAGATTTATTGTCGCGACGCATCGTGGCTCCGCGACTCTAATCGCGACAGTTTTGGCTGCAGGACAGCCCATGCATGTTACATGCACGTGGACAATGCTGTCGCGTCCCCCCGCACCGTCGCGTTTCTAGTCGCGACCCTACGATATGTCGCGACAATGACCGAACCCTGGGCCTCTATAACTACCCCCTATTTATCCTCCTATGAACTTGATTAATCTAAGGATATCTTGCCCCTTGGGGCGGGATTCCAGCCCTAGGGACTCTCTAAGGGTTGCTAAGGACTCTATATCTGATTTTGATGAAGCTTACTCTAATTTCTAATTTCTAACATTTTAAGGAGATAATGTCACTTATGTGCCCAGCTAGCTAGCCCAGAGGGGGGGTGAATGGGTTATTAAAACTTCGATGTTTGATTAAAACCTGTTTACTGAAAAGATTGCACAACTTAATAACAAGGTTAGAGTTAGAGCAAACAAGACAACAATCACACCAAAAACACAACCACAAGACACAGGATTTTTATCCTGGTTCGGAACTCCTCTCCACAGGAGACCTACGTCCAGTCCTGAGCAATACCTCAGGATTTTACTACCAAGGGTACAATCCCCCTTACGGATCCTTACACCCCAGCCTCAACTGGTCTTCCTTCAACCTGAAGGGTACAACAACCACCCTGGATACCACCAGGTCTTCCTTCGTCCAGAAGGGAACACAAACTAATCAGAAAGGTTGTGAAAACAGGCTTCAGATTCTAGCTTGACCAGCTACAACCTGAAGCTCCTAGGCCCCTGAGAGAGAAAGAGATTTACAAGGTTTTTCTCTCCAAGGACCACACAGGCTCTTACAATTTGAGGATCCTTTTGAGCACAGTGAGCTAAGAGCTTAGAACCAGGTTTGGAGTGGAGGCTTCGCTCTTCTTCAAAGTTCTAAAGATTCTTCAAGATGTTCCTTCTTTTCGTCTTGAGTCTTCTATTTAAACTGTTGATTCAAATTCGAACGTTGAAAAGTCCGTTGTCTTATCCTTGTGTACGTTAGACTGGTTACTGAGGAAGCTTCTGATCGTCAGTCTTTTATCCTGGTGTACACGCCAAAGAGATGTCATAGAACTTGTATCTTGTGTCCAACGTTGTCCAGATGAGTCTTGTCAGATATCTGTAAGCATATCATCAATGAATAGAAGACAGCTAGGACTGCTGTCTATTGTTAGTTGAGATGGAACAGATATTGCAGTATATAGCAAAGCTCCTTTCTGTCCAAGAAAAAGTGCGTAGACAGAGTAGCATAGAAATGGAAGATATTGTCTGCATGCATGGGAGATACGATCGGAGAGCATTTAATGCATGGCAGTCAACGGACAAGATATGTCTTTGACTTTTCAACGCTATTAAAAAGATTATACAGATGCATCAAGAAATTCGATAAAGAGAATCTTGCTGACTTTAACTTATGAAATCGTTATGAGTTATAGCAAGTCGTTATGAACTGTAAAGAAATCGTTGTGATAACTTATGAAGTCGTTGCGCGTTCTAAAGAAATCGTTGCAAGAAATCGTTATGACTAATAAGGAAGTCGTTACGCGAAATCGTTATGACTAATAAAGAAGTCGTTACGCGAAATCGTTATGACTGATAAAGAAGTCGTTGCGCGAAATCGTTATGACTAACAAAGAAGTCGTTGCGCGAAATCGTTATGACTAATAAAGAAGTCGTTGCGCGAAATCGTTATGACTAATAAAGAAGTCGTTGCGAGTTCTAAAGAAATCGTTACGAGGTCTAAAGAAGTCGTTACGGCTAGAGAGTCGTTGCGAGTTCTAAAGAAATCGTTACGAGGTCTAAAGAAGTCGTTACGGCTAGAGAGTCGTTGCGAGTTCTAAAGAAATCGTTACGAGGTCTAAAGAAGTCGTTACGGCTAGAGAGTCGTTGCGAGTTCTAAAGAAATCGTTACGAGGTCTAAAGAAGTCGTTACGGCTAGAGAGTCGTTGTGAGTTCTAAAGAAATCGTTACGAGGTCTAAAGAAGTCGTTACGGCTAGAGAGTCGTTGCGAGTTCTAAAGAAATCGTTACGAGGTCTAAAGAAGTCGTTACAGCTAGAGAGTCGTTGCGAGTTCTAAAGAAATCGTTACGAGGTGGTCTAAAGAAGTCGTACGGTAACGATTCGAGTGCTCCGGTCAAAGAGTAAGTCGTTACAGGGACTTAGATAGAAATGATGGGACTTACCAGATTGTCTTGATCTTTCATTTTTCTTTTGCTTCCTGTCTCAAGGCTCAAGAAATCTATTAGTGTTATTTTGTTAATCATCAAAATTAATATATAAAAAATGGAAATATTTATTATGGGGACAGTTTGGTCATCAATCTCCCCTTTTTGATGATGACAAAATATACTAAACATCATACAAAAAATGAAATATGTTTTCAGATTTTCGTTAGTTGTCTCCCCCATTTTGTCATTAAGCAAAAAGATAAGCTGTGAGACAAAGAAGAGAGAAAGATTTTTATTAAGAAGGAGAAAGATATAATACAGAGGAGATAACAAGGAGGCATGCTGTGAGATGACAGCCCATGCCTTGATCTCAAGATCCTCAAAAATTTGCAGAAACACTCCAAAGGTAACTGAGAGGAGGGTCCCATGGAAGGGATGTTCCTCTGAATGTAGAGTTGCCTTTGCTGCTATGAACTCTCCATACTGAGTTGTCCAAAATAAATCTGAAGTAAGTACTCTTGCCAAAACTGGCCCTATGGAGAAATCTGTCCAAGGAAACTGGATAGTGAAGTTGGTGATTTAACAGATCCTGCTTTAGGGCAAAGAAGGCAGAATATCTAGCTGCCCAGACAGCATAGAGCTCTGGTAGGGAGCGATGGAATTGAGATCCATAAAGGCTTCTGCAGAAAGAGTCGGCTTCCTCTGACTAACAGATCTTGATTGATAGCTTCCAGTTGCTGATAAGAGGCACGATATAGAAGCTCCCATTCTGATGAGATGAGTCGTTCACACTCAGAAATGAGTGGAGCTAAGGTCAGGGAAGAGATGCGGCCAGTGATATTCTCTGAAGATGAACCGCAAGAAGGAGGGAGATCGGCCCTGCTTTGCTGACATCCGGCCCAGCTGCCTTGCAAACATGTCGAGAGCATGAGATCCAGCATCTGAATTAAGCACTAACGAGTGCAGCTTCGGCAGAAGAACTGGAAACTCAGCCTTGAAGGAGACAAAATACTGTAAAAGGAAGGTTGAGAGGGGTCTCTGATTGCCGCACAGTAATCTGTGAGTTGAACTGGCAAAATTGAACTTCTGGAATTTTGTTCAAATAACAGAAGTCACTGTACAACTGAAAAGCTCTGGCAATGCGAATTTCCTTCAAAATGAAGGATCCCCAGGAGTTCTTGTGCTGGAAGATAAACCACTCAGAGAAGGTGAGTGGGTGATCTCTGTGAGAGAGGGATTCGGCCCTTGCAGTCAGGTATTTTGAGTACTGAGCCTTGTTCCCTTGATGGCTGCCCACTGATCTTCAGTCTTGAACTCAGTGCCCTCAAAGATTTTGGACTTGAAAGGTTGAGATATCTGAGTAAAGGGAAGAACAATGGCTAGGTGTTCGGAGAGGTTGAGAAAAGGAATACCATAAATGGTAGAAAGAATGCATTTCTGGAGGTATTCTCTGTAGATGGGTCTTCTCTTAGGATCAAGGGTAAGAGAGTACCATAAAGGAGGATAGAGAGAAGCAGAGGGAGTGCTTAGAGAGGAAGAGGTTTTCTCTTTTCAGGACAGGACTAGGAGGGTCAGTCCTGTGAATGTGAGAAGCTGTGGAAAGAATGGTGAGGAGAGTGTTCCGTTCAAAAGGGTCGGGAACATTGGTGTCAAAATACCAAGAGGCAGAGGTTTACTGGAGGAAAGGTAACAGAATTAGGAGGAGTAGGAGGATAGAACAAGTGTTTAGGATTAAAGGAAGAGGTTGGTTGAGGATGAGATGTTGGGTTTTAATAGATGAAGGTTGAGGAGTTAAGGAGGATGAAGCTGAGATGAGAGCTGGAGAAGGTGAGAAGGAGGGTTGAGAGGAAGTAGAGGATGAGGAAGGTTTTGTGCGAGGCATGGGATGTTTTATGGTTGGTGGAGCAGGAGGTGCAGTAGGAGGAGATGAAGGTGTGGAGAGGTTGGAGTGGCAGAGAGAGAAGAAGTATCAGGGGCCTTGGATACTGACACTGGCTCTTTTCCTTTGGCCTGACTTTTTTGACTGCAGGAGAGGGTCCTGAAGACCCTGAGGCTGCCACTGGTCCGGGTGACCTTACAACAGATGGCCCTGATGGCCCTGACTCCTGAACTGGCGGCCCTGTTGGCCCTGAGACTTCTGCTGGAGGCCCTGGTGGCCTAGGAACTTCAGCTGGAGGCCCTGGTGGCCTAGGAACTTCAGCTGGACTGCTCTGAGTAGGTGCAGGAGGGACACCACTAGATTGAAATACTAGCCAGCAAATTTTTCATATCAGACTTTCTTATTGAAATACTCATAGCATTTCTTATTGAGGATACATCTGAGGAGGTTGATACTTGATTTGAAACGATTCCTTGTATACCATTCTGAACTGATGTCAGGATCTCCTTGGGTTTTTAGCAAGGCCATAACATGCTTCAACTTTATTTTCCTATGGCCCTTCCTTGACCTCTGTGAACAACTCTTTTCTGCTTACTTGGCTGAGAGACAGGCTCCTCAAGATTTACAGCTGCACTTGGGCCTTCACTATCATCAACCAAGGCTTCATTCTCTGCTTTTCACTCTCAGCATGCTCCCCCTGAATGGGAGCAGGGACTTCAAAATTCTTGCTCCCCTGAGCAGGAGCTTCTTCCAAGACGACATCTTCATCAGGTCCACCTGCCTTAGAAGAGGCTGAGATGGAGGGAACAGAGTCAAAATCTCTCTCAAATAGAGGTGACTAAGGTGGTGGGCGAGGAATCAGCCACACCAGCTGCACCCTCTACCAATTGAGCTTCGGATAGGCATCCCACAGTTGACTCAACTGGTTCTTGCTCTGCTGGACTTGCTGCTTCTTGCTCTACTTCTACTGCCTCTGGAATATCTGCAATAACTGCTTCTCCTTCAGCCACAGAGGATTTCGACCAAACTCCTTCTTGCACTGAAAAGCCACTTTTCTTCAGGTTCCTGGACCTTATAGACTGGCCCATCTTTTCAGCGACCGCCCCTGACAGATCTACTCCATAGTGCTTGAAAATCTTGGTCAGAAGATGGGCATATGGAAGGGAAACATTCAACTTGCTCTTTGTTTCCCATAACTGAGCATGTGCAACCATCATCCGCTCAGTCATCACTGCGGCCAGGTTTATCTCTTTGTTCTGGATTGCCCAGAACATTATGTCCGAATCTGCCCTAGTGCATGAAGAAAAGGTAGCACTACGGGGAACTAAGATTTGGCAGACTATAAAGTGCAGCAACCGGTTGAACGCGGACATCTGATTAATATCCAGCTTCCCATCCTTCAACTTAAATCTGGACGATGATCCCGAGACCTTTGACTTCATCATTCACAGAGTGAATGCCACTAAATCCTGAGGTCTTCACTCCAAACAGATCACGCAACAGCTCATGGGTTATTCTGATTTGAATACCCTTGACAGAGGAAACAAGGGATCCATCTGCTTCTGACTTCAGACAGATGTAGAAGGCTTTTACCAAGTCCGGGTAGCTTACCTCACTGAGTGTGACCACATCCATCCACTGCGATCTTCTTATAGTATCAACTAGCCTGGCCATGCCACTCTTCTCAAGATTCTGAACATCCACCGCCTTGTTTCCGCAAATCTTTGTCTTCACAAAAGTAAATCTTTCTTGCTCCTTTGGGGATAAATACTCAGCACTGTAGCCCCCAACACTTCCGGAGATCAACGGAGCGGCCATGGGTGCAGAGAAGAAAGGATTTTGGAAGGGAGGATGATGGAAGGGACGGAAGTTTTCGAAGGAGTTCTTCGCGGGAAGAGAAGAAGGCTTCGAAAGTTGCAGAGAGACGATCCCAAAATCGTTAGGGCATCAGCCTTAGGTGAACAGATAGAGAATAAAAAGGGTAAGGTGGAAGGCGAATCGATCTCAAAACGGTTTGGATAAATTAATATTACTTTAATGACGGGAGCGCCAAAAGGCGGCAAAGGTAGAAAGCGACAAAAAGGTTTGACAAGTCAAACACTTTCTACACAGAAGCGGTCAAAGCATATAGATAATCAGAGTTTTGTTTAATTTTAACGGAGAGAGAACTTTTCATTTAATCTGAAAAATATATGTCAATAACATCACAGAAACTCTTTCACAAATTGCACATCCCTAGTTCCCTTCTAAGAGATGTAAATCTCTCTTCAGGTAGGGCTTTTGTGAAGATATCTGCCAATTGACCATTTGTATCTATAAACGAAATTTCTAAATTACCACTAGCTACATGGTCTCGAATAAAATGATATCTTACCTCAATGTGTTTCGTCCTTGAGTGTTGAACTGGATTTTTGGTGAGGTGATGGCACTAGTATTATCACACAATAGAGGAATTGATTTGATGTGAATGCCGAAGTCTTCAAGTTGTTGCTTTATCCAAAGAAGTTGTGTACAGCAATTTCCAGCAGCAACATATTCCGCCTCAGCTGTTGATAGAGCTACTGAATTTTGTTTCTTGGATGTCCATGATATTAAGCATCCTGCAAGAAACTGACAACATCCACTGGTGCTTTTTCTATCTACTTTGCAACCAGCATAATCAGCATCTGAATATCCTATTAGATTTATCTCACAAGATCTAGGATACCAGAGACCTAAATCATGAGTTCTAGCTAAGTATCTAAATATTCTTTTTATAGAGATTAAGTGAGACTCTCTAGGGTCTGCCTGATATCTAGCACACATGCATACACTGAACAGAATATCTGGTCTACTGGCAGTTAAGTAAAGTAATGATCCTATCATACCTCGATAATTCTTTTGATCTACCCTTTTACCTTTTTGATCACTGTCCATTCTGGTTGATGTGCTCATTGGAGTTGATAATGGCTTTGCATCTTCAAATCCAAATTTCTTCAACAGCTCTTTGGTATACTTTGCTTGACAGATATGAGTGCCATCCTTCCCTTGCTTAATTTGCAATCCAAGGAAGTAGCTTAACTCCCCCATCAAGCTCATTTCGAATTCTCCCTGCATAAGCTTTTCAAAGTACTTGCAAAGAGATTCATCAGTAGATCCAAAAATAATATCATCCACATAGATTTGTACAAGAAGTATATGTTAACTTTAGATTTTATAAATAATGTACTATCTACTTTACCTCTAGTGAAACCATGATTTAATAAGAAATTACTGAGCCTTTCATACCAGGCTCTAGGAGCTTGCTTTAGACCATATAAGGCCTTATGTAGTTAAATACATGATTTGGAAATTCAGAGTCGTCAAAACCTGGAGGTTGTTCAACATAAACTTCCTCCTTGATGAAACCATTTAAAAAGGCTGATTTGACATCCATTTGAAAAAGTTTTAAATCAAGTGCGGATGCATAAGCAAGTAAAATCCTAATGGCCTCAAGTCTAGCTACAGGTGCATAAGTTTCATCGAAATCTATGCCTTCCTCTTGGGAGTAGCCTTGAGCCACCAATCTGGCTTTGTTCCTTAAGATTATTCCAGATTCATCCAGTTTATTTCTGAACACCCATTTGGTGCCAATAACTGAATGATTGGATGGTCTAGGAACAAGTGACCATACTTGGTTTCTCTTGAACTGATTTAGTTCATCTTGCATGGCTAGTATCCAAGATTCATCAGATAACGCTTCATTGACTGTCTTAGGCTCTACTTGAGAAACAAATGCTAAATAGTCGCATGGAATTACATTACCTCTAGTTCTTACCCCTACAGATGGATCACCAATGATGTTTTCAGGAGGGTGATCTTTCTGATGTCTCCATTCCTTTGGAAGATCTTTATGTTGGATTTCTGTTTGCTGCAGTTCTTCCAGAGTTGATCCTCTTTGTCCTTAATTGAAGTTTTCTTTAATTTTTCGGACAAGACATCTGCATCAATGTCACTAATTTCTTCCTTTTTCAAGGAAGGGTTAGATTCATCAAAAATAACATGTACTGATTGTTCAATTAATAAGGAACGTTTATTGAAAACTCTATAACCTTTAGGTTTAGAGAATACCCCATGAAAATGCCTTCATCTGATTTGGCATCCAACTTACCAATGTCCCTTTTTCCCATTGTTATGGATGAAGCAAGGACATCCAAATATTCTGAAATGGCTAATCTTTGGCTTCTTTTCTTTGAAGAGTTCATAAGCAGTCTTTTTCAGAATTGGCCTGATCATCACTCTATTTATGATATAACATGCAGTGTTGATAGCTTCGGCCCAGAAATATCTTGGCAGATTATATTCTGATAACATTGATCTTGCCATATCAAAAGAGTTCTGTTTTTCCTCTCAGCAATTCCATTCTGTTGAGGTGTCCTTGGAGCTGAGAAGTTGTGCTCAATTCCTTGATCATCACAGAACTTCGAAACTTTTCATTCTGAAACTCACCACCATGATCTGATCGAATAGAGATAATTGAGAATTTCTGATCTTTCTGAACTTTCTTACTGAAGCTGACAAAATTCTCAAATGCGTCATCTTTGTGCTCTAAAAAGGACCCAAGTGAATCTTGAATAATCATCAACTATTACGAATCCAAAATTCTTTCCTCCCAAACTGGTAGTCCTCATTGGCCCAAATAAATCCATGTGAGTAGTTCTAAGGGCTTTGAGGTGGTTACTACAGTCTTTGATTTGAAGGAGCTCTTGGTGTGCTTCCTCTTGCACAAGGTCTGCAAATGCTATCCAATCTGAAATTCACCTTTGGCAGTCCTTCAACTAGTTTTCTTTTTCTGAGCTTGTTCAGCCCGTCCAGCTGCAGTGGCCCAATCTTCTGTGCCACAACTCAGTTGATTTATCTTTGCTAGCTGCCAAAACACATCTTGATCCTTGAGTTCATCGAGATATAGAACATACAAATTTCTTCTCTGTAGGCTTCAAATATGACTTCCACCATCTTTTAAGATACTGCATTTTGATTCTGAAACTGAATTTGATGGCCTTTGTCACACAACTGGCTGATGCTGATGAGATTGTGCTTTAACCCTTTGACCAGCATTACATCCTTTATGACTGATTTTCCTTTGATGTTCACAGACCCGCTTCCTATCACAGTCCCTTTTCCATTATCTCCATAGGTACTGTACCTTCTTCAGCTTGGAGATCAACAAATATCTTCTTGTTGCCTGACATATGCCTTGAGCACCCACTATCCAAATACCATTTGGATGCTCGATGGTTAACCTGAAATGAGAACATCAAGCTTTAGGTACCCAAATTTTCTTTGGGTCCTGATTGGTTAGTATCATCAACTTTACCTTTTAATATCCATTTTTTATGTCTTGTTGGGCATGTCACTCTAATGTGTCCTAGCTTGTTGCAGTGACTGCAGCAGGATAACTTAGTTACTTTTTCTATGTATTTGAAATCAGCTTTGTATGCTACATCTTGTTCGGGTACAAATTTGGTGTAGGATATGTTTTAGGGTATTATATATTGGTCTTATTATCTGGGGGTGTATATCCTAGTCCATTTTTCTTTTTACCCGATCTCCTAGCACCTTTTAATATTAAGAGTTTTTACCATTGGTAAATTTTTTAGGGTGCTTGCTAGTGTATTGTTTTCTTCTTTAATTCATTTACAGTTTTTCTTAGATCATCTGAGTTTTCCTGTTTTTCTAGGTCAGTGATTTTTCTGTTCTTGTCTTTTAAATTTTCACATAATAGTTCATTTCTTCTCTTAAGCTCAACTATTTGTTTTTCTAGTTCTTCGTTTCAGATTTTAAATCTGAGTTGGTATTTTCGAGACATGTGATATTTTTCTTGCTTAGCTTAAGTAGTTTACACTTCTTTATACTTATTGTAGAGTTCATTAAATGCACTTTCCAAATTATCCGAATCTGAGTCATTACAGGAATCGAAAGAAGAATCAGATGTTACCTTATCCTCGGTATTCGCCATGAGAGCCAAGTTAGCTTCTTCACCTTCACTGCTCGAGCTTGACTCACTATCTGAGTCTGCTGTTGTCCCATGCAGCTGCCATGGCTTTCTTTTTGAATCTTCTGAACTTCTTGGAGCTGTCCTTCTCTTGTGATCATTTTTCTTTAACATTGGACAGTCTGCCTTGATATGTCCAGGTTTCTTACATTCATAGCAAAGTGGCTCATTCTCTTCTGATCTTTTCCATCTGGTCTTTTGAGATCTTTGTTTTTCTTGAAGTACCTCCTACCAGACTGGAACTTCTTCTTCTTTGCCAAGATTCTCTGCAATCTTCTTGAGAGCATGGCTTCTTCATCATCACTATCTTTGCTATCTTCACTTTATCTAAGGATTCTTCTGATGAGTCCCCATTAGCTTTGAGCGCATTTGACTGCTTCTTTCTACTGGAGGGTTCTCCTAGTCTTTCCATGTTTATTTCATGGGCCATGAGAGACCCAATGAGTTTTTCTACTGACATTTTCTTAAGATCATTAGCTTCTTCGATAGCTGTGACCTTTGCCGTCCATGAAGATGGCAGGGATCTGAGAATCTTCCTTACCATATCTGCATTTCATATGACTTTCCTAGACTTGCTAGGCCATTAGTAATGTCAGTGAATCTACTAACATTTGGGTAATAGACTCACCTGTTTGCATTTGAAATTTCATACTGAGTGACAAGAATGTCGATTCTTGTCTCCTTTACTTTGTCTGTACCTTCATATGTGATCTTTAACTTTTCCCACATTTCATGGATGATTTGCATGCTGAAACTCTGTTGAACTCTTTCTTGCTTAGAGCACAACATAGAATGCTCTTAGCTTTACAGTTCAAGGAGATTTTCTTTCTATCTTCATCTGTCCATTGTGCTTTCTCATTTGTGACGACCAGATCACCTTCTTCCACTATTGACCAGATTTGATAATCGTGGCCTTGTAGAAAGTATTCCATCCTGTCTTCCAATACGTATAATCTTCACCATCGAACAAGGGAGGTCTGTTGACAGACTGACCTTCGAAGTGACTTTGGGCTGCCATTGATCTTTGCTCTTCAGATCGTTGGATCTCTTCTTTGTCGAAGAGACGGGCTCTGATACCACTTGTTGCCCAGCTAGCTAGCCCAGAGGGGGGGTGATGGGTTATTAAAACTTCGATGTTTGATTAAAACCTGTTTACTGAAAAGATTGCACAACTTAATAACAAGGTTAGAGTTAGAGCAAACAAGACAACAATCACACAAAAACACAACCACAAGACACAGGATTTTTCCTGGTTCGGAACTCCTCTCCACAGGAGACCTACGTCCAGTCCCTGAGCAATACCTCAGGATTTTACTACCAAGGGTACAATCCCCCTTACGGATCCTTACACCCAGCCTAACTGGTCTTCCTTCAACCTGAAGGGTACAACAACCACCCTGGATACCACCAGGTCTTCCTTCGCCAGAAGGGAACACAACTAATCAGAAAGAGGTTGTGAAAACAGGCTTCAGATTCTAGCTTGACCAGCTACAACCTGAAGCTCCTAGGCCCTGAGAGAGAAAGAGATTTAACAAGGTTTTTCTCTCCAAGGACCACACAGGCTCTTACAAATTGAGGATTCCTTTTGAGCACAGTGAGCTAAGAGCTTAGAACCAGGTTTGGAGTGGAGGCTTCGCTCTTCTTCAAAGTTCTAAAGATTCTTCAAGATGTTCCTTTCTTTCGTCTTGAGTCTTCTATTTACTGCTGATTCAAATTCGAACGTTGAAAAGTCCGTTGTCTCTTATCCTTGTGTACGTTAGACTGGTTACTGAGGAAGCTTCTGATCGTCAGTCTTTATCCTGGTGTACACGCCAAAGAGATGTCATAGAACTTTGTATCTTGTGTCCAACGTTGTCCAGATGAGTCTTGTCAGATATCTGTAAGCATATCATCAATGAATAGAAGACAGCTAGGACTGCTGTCTATTGTTAGTTGAGATGGAACAGATATTGCAGTATATAGCAAAGCTCCTTTCTGTCCAAGAAAAAGTGCGTAGACAGAGTAGCATAGAAATGGAAGATATTGTCTGCATGCATGGGAGATACGATCGGAGAGCATTTAATGCATGGCAGTCAACGGACAAGATATGTCTTTGACTTTTCAACGCTATTAAAAAGCATTATACAGATGCATCAAGAAATTCGATAAAGAGAATCTTGCTGACTTATAACTTATGAAATCGTTATGAGTTATAGCAAGTCGTTATGAACTGTAAAGAAATCGTTGTGATAACTTATGAAGTCGTGCGCGTTCTAAAGAAATCGTTGCAAGAAATCGTTATGACTAATAGGAAGTCGTTACGCGAAATCGTTATGATAATAAAGAAGTCGTTACGCGAAATCGTTATGACTGATAAAGAAGTCGTTGCGCGAAATCGTTATGACTAACAAAGAAGTCGTTGCGCGAAATCGTTATGACTAATAAGAAGTCGTTGCGCGAAATCGTTATGACTATAAAGAAGTCGTTGCGAGTTCTAAAGAAATTTACGAAGGTCTAAAGAAGTCGTTACGGCTAGAGAGTCGTTGCGAGTTCTAAAGAAATCGTTACGAGGTCTAAAGAAGTCGTTACGGCTAGAGAGTCGTTGCGAGTTCTAAAGAAATCGTTACGAGGTCTAAAGAAGTCGTTACGGCTAGAGAGTCGTTGCGAGTTCTAAAGAAATCGTTACGAGGTCTAAAGAAGTCGTTACGGAGAGAGTCGTGCGAGTTCTAAAGAAATCGTTACGAGGTCTAAAGAAGTTGTTACGGCTAGAGAGTCGTTGCGAGTTCTAAGAAATCGTTACGAGGTCTAAAGAAGTCGTTACGGCTAGAGAGTCGTTGCGAGTTCTAAAGAATCGTTACGAGGTCTAAAGAAGTCGTTACGGCTAGAGAGTCGTTGCGAGTTCTAAAGAAATCGTTACGAGGTCTAAAGAAGTCGTTACGGCTAGAGAGTCGTTGCGAGTTCTAAAGAAATCGTTACGAGGTCTAAAGAAGTCGTTACGGTAACGATTCGAGTGCTCCGGTCAAAGAGTAAGTCGTTACAGGGACTTAGATAGAAATGATGGGACTTACCAGATTGTCTTGATCTTTCATTTTTCTTTGCTTCTGTTCTCAAGGCTCAAGAAATCTATTAGTGTTATTTTGTTAATCATCAAAATTAATATATAAATAAATGGAAATATTTATTATGGGGACAGTTTGGTCACAATTATTTCATCCCAAGCTCTATATAAACAAGGCCCCTCCTCAAGGATGGGGAGAGCCTCATTACCACCCCGAAGGGCTGCCGAAATTCCCTCTCCCCATACTTAGCATCGCAGCCACTCACTTTACCTTTTCCCTTTACATTCCACTCCATAAAGCTACTCCTTCACTATCAATGGAGCACGAACGTGAAGAGGGCGACCCCAACAATATCCTGGAGCATTTGCACATCTTGGAGCTGTACCTACGCTAGGGAGTCGCCCCAATGGGGCTCATCTTCTTCTTCCTTCCTCCCTCCTATTTCTACATGCATTTTTATGTTATTCATAGAAAGAGCACATTCACTATACACACATTTTCCCACACCATAGGGGTTTAAAACCACCCCAGGTGCGTTCCCACCATGATTCTCCACTTTCTTTCATCTTTAGAATAGATACTATGCTAACATATTCTAATAGGGTGGTTTTCTTTGTGATTTTCTTTGGTTGGTAGGCAAACAAGTGAAATCCACGAGAAGCTCTGGTTCTCTAGCCGGCTGGAGGACGAGAAGAAGGTCCATACCCAATATCTCCCGCATTCAGAGAACGCGACGGAGGAGGGTGATGCGACCTGAGACGCGTCAGTGTTTACCGATGCGACATCAGTCTATCGCGGCGCCCATGGCGACCGCGACAACAGGTCCGTTTTTGTTCTCTTTCCTTTTCCTAGTTTAAGTCAGCCATATCTCATTTTTATTCTTAGGCGACTTGCTAGGTGGCGATCACATCCATGTTTTCATGCTACTAGTTTTAGTATCCATGTCTGTGTCAAGGGGAGTCCAATCCCTGTGATTACACCTGCTCAGTAGGGGACTCCCCAAACACCGAGCAAAACTAAAACACAGGTACGAAAGCAGTAAACAGTAACAACAATTTATAGAACAGCTAAGCAAGATATGAAAGCTTTAAAAGTACTCACTGTCTGTCGACTACGAAAAACAACTGTAATAATTAAACGGCAACCAGTACAGGTGTATGAGCTAAAGTAGAGACCGCCAAACACGAGCCATGTGAACTGGTTCGCGACACCAAAGACTGACTCGGACAAGCTAACACAGGTCTACCTCTCAGTCTCGCAGCCACGGACAAAAGGTCAGCTGCCACTCACGTGAAAAGGTCAAGCAATGTGGAGACCAACTAAAACACAACCACCTGCGGACCACATGGTCGCAGGCCCATGCCAGGCACCTCTAGAGACCCTGGCCTGGGCTCGCTAGAGTGAGGCACTGGAGAAGGACTAGTTGGGGACCAGTGTCGACTACTGGTGTCCGTACCCCAAACTACGAGCGCGCTACAAGTGACTAAAAACAAACACTAGAGTCACTGTCCCACTATCGTCTTTCCCTCAGCCGGACGTACAACTCAAGCAAAGGAGGAGGGTGTCCAGGTCAGATGACACAACCTCGACGGTACTACACAAGTACCGGGACAAAGCCCCGAGCTAACAGCCTGGCTCACAGAGAACCTGCGGACCCAACTGGAGAGGTAACTACGGTAGGCGTCGTACTACTCGCCACGCACACAAAACCACGTGCACGTCACACACAAACCACGTGAAACGTCACGTAAACCTCTCGTAACGATGGTTCACTACACGTGAACCTAATAGTGCTCGCTGTGACACCACACAGCCACATATATGACTAGCTAACTGATGATCAGTCTGTCCCCATACAATTTTAATTAATTGTATATATATATACATATTTTGATGATTAACAAAACCAAACAAGATTTATCTGATGAATATTTCATAAGTCTTAAGTACAGGAAAAATACCGAAGTCAAACAAGCCAAAAAGGTATGCTTTACTACTCTGAAGCTTTAATCTTTTCAACATGAGCTTTCTCAAAGTCCATATCGATTTCTGTTGAAATTCATAACGATTCTCTTATAAGACTGAAAAGTCATGTTGTTTCAATCAAGTCGATGTCATAACGACTTCATAAGTTATCATAACGATTTCTTTAGAACTCACAACGACTTGCTTGTTGTAACGACTTCATAAGTGATCATAACGATTTCTTAGAACTCGCAACGACTTGCTTGTTGTAACGACTTCATAAGTTATCATAACGATTTCTTTAGAACTCGCAATAACTTGCTAGTTGTAACGACTTCATAAGTTATCACAACGATTTCTTTGAAACTCGTAACGACTTGCTAGCCGCAACGATTTCTTTAGTTTTCGTAACGATTCTTTGAAACTCGTAACGACTTGCTAGCCGCAACGATTTCTTTAGAACTCGCAACGACTTGCTAGTTGTAACGACTTCATAAGTGATCATAACGATTTCTTTAGAGTTCATAACGACTTGCTAGCCGCAACGATTTCTTTAGAGTTCATAACGACTTGATAAGTGTTCATGATTCATAACGATTTCTGTATCGTCATAACGACTTGCATTTCATAACGATTGTTAAGAGATTCATAACGATTCTGTATCGTCATAATGACTTGCATTCATAACGATTTCATAAGTCATATAGTCTTCAATTTCATATCTTGATATCTTATTCATCTTAAAGCATTGACCAGTCAAAGTCCACGTAGACATCTCTCTGACGCTTTTGCATTTATGAGATCTGAACGTATCTCTGCATGCATACAGACTATATCTTCCCTTATCGTGCTTATTCTGATAACGTCCTTTAGACTTAAGCCAGTTGGCATTACTATTTTCTTGACTATTGCTACTGACGTTGACTGATATCAGAGACAGCCTATCTGTCTGCTGTTTGAGTTTGACATCTGTGCAGACCTTTGATGTAGCTTCATGGTACAACGTTATACAAATAAAAGCCAACGGATATCTGTGAAGATTTCATCTCTTTACGTGCTCAAGTGATCAAAAGACTGTGACAGGAAGCTTCCAAGACTCCATCTGTCATTGAGTCCAACGGCTACTCAAAAGAGAGACAATGATCTCTTCAACGACTAAATTTCAAATTGAAGATATATATATACAAGACAGAAGAATAGAAGAATTATCGATCCAAATATTACTTTCAATTCTTCTGAAGAAAAACGAGAGCCAAGATCCTTCACTCCGTTTTGCTCTTTTGCTCTCTGCTCTCCGCTAGTTTTCGTGAAAATCTTGAGAGAGCCTGTACAGTTCTGAGAGTGTGAATTGTTCATAATCTCTTAGCTCTCAGTTCTAGTTGCTTCAGATCCTCAGTTATCAAAAGCTGGATCTAGGGGCGTGAAAGTCATTTATTCTTCTTTGTTCTATTCCCTTCGGGTGTGAAGGAAGACCTGGTGGTATCCAGGGTGTTGCTCCCCTTGGTTGTAAAGGAAGACCTGGTGGCATCCAGGGGTTGTTCCCTTCGTGTGTGAAGGAAGACCAGCTGAGCTGGGTGTTGTAGCGTCCTTAGGGGGACTGTTCCCTAGTTAGTGAAATCCTGAGTTGTTGCTCAGGGACTGGACGTAGGACTCCTAGAAAAGGAAGTCCGAACCAGGATAATCCTTGTGTTGTGTGATTGTCTTCATTGCATGATTGTTATTTAAACTAACAAGTAACTAACGTAGTTCGAAGATCGTTTGTGTGATTGTTTTTGTTACAGGTATCTCCTAGATTGAATTTAAAAAGACCATTCACCCCCCCTCTGGGATCGTCAATAGGGCAACAAGTGGTATCAGAGCGAGTCTCTTCGACAAAGAAAGGATCCAACGATCTGAAGAGTAAAGATCCATGGCAGCCCAAGGTAATTTTGAAGGTCAGTCAGTCAACCGACCCCCTCTCTTCGATGGTGAAGATTACCCTTACTCGAAGACCAGAATGGAATACTTTTTACAAGGACACGACTATCAAATTTGGTCCATAGTAGAAGAAGGTGATCTGTTAGTCACAAATGAGAAAGCACAATGGACAGATGATGACAGGAAGAAGATTTCCCTGAATTGCAAAGCAAAGAGTATCCTATGCTGTGCTCTAAGTAAGAAGAATTCAACAAAGTTTCAGCCTGCAAATCATCAATGGAAATGTGGGAAAAACTCAGGATCACTATGAAGGCACAGACAAAGTGAAGGAAACAAGAATTGATATTCTTGTCACTCAATATGAAAGATTTCAATGCAATCAAGTGAGTCCATAACCCAAATGTTCAGCCGGTTCACTGACATCACAAATGGACTGGCTAGCCTGGGGAAAGTATATGAAATGGGAGATATGGTAAGAAAGATACTTAGATCCTTACCATCCTCATGGACTCCAAAAGTCACAGCAATAGAAGAAGCTAATGATCTGAAGAGATGTCTGTAGAAAAACTCATTGGGTCCCTTATGGCCCATGAAATCAATATGGAAAGGCTAGGAGAGTCCTCTAGCAGAAAGAAGCACTCCAACACCTTAAAGCTGAAGAAGATTCACCAGAAGAAAGCTCAGCTGAAAGTGAAAGTAATGCAGACAGCGAAAATGAAGAAGCTATGTTATCCAGAAGGTTACAGCGAATCTTGGCTAAAAAGAAGAAATCTCAATCTGGTAGAAAGTATTTCAAAAGGAATAAGGATTTCAAGAAACCAGATGGAAAAGAAGTGAAGAAAGGAGAACCATATGCTACGAATGTAAGAAGCCAGGACACATTAAGACTGAGTGTCCTAGTTAAAGAAGTCAGAATTCAGGAAGAAGGACAGTTCCAAGAAGTTTAGAAAGTTCAAAACAAAAGTAATGGCAGCAGCATGGGAAAACAGTAGCGACTCAGATAGTGAGTCGAGCTCCTGCAGTGATGAAGAAAAAGCCCACTTGGCTTTCATGGCAAACACTGAAGAAAAGGATAACCCTCGAGCCTCAAATGGTATTTGGATAGTGGGTGCTCAAGACACATGTCAGGAAACCAGAAGTTGTTCTCTCATCTCCAAGCTGAAGATGGAACAGTTACCTATGGAGATAATGGGAAAGGAATCGTAATAGGCAGTGGCTCTGTGGAAAACAAAGGAAAAACAGTCATAGAAGATGTGCTACTAGTCAAGGGATTGAAGCACAATCTCATCAGCATTAGCCAGCTGTGCGACAGAGGCCATCAGATCAAGTTTCAAGAGTCAAAGTGCAGTATACTGAAGGATGGAACAGTCATCTTTGAAGCTAATAGAGAAAAGAATTGTATGTGCTCTATCTTGAAGAACTCAAGGTTCAAAATGTTTGCCTGGCAGCAAATAAAAATAAATCCACAGAATTATGGCACAAACGACTTGGACACTACAGCATAGATGGCATGAGAAAATTACTAAAGAAGAATCTTGTGCAAGGTCTACCTAAGGTCAGTACAAAGTTGGAAAGTGTATGTAAACCTTGTGCTAAAGGTAAGCACACCAAGGTCTCCTTCAAGTCAAAGACGGTGGTGACCACCTCAAAACCCTTGGAGCTCCTCATATAAACCTATTTGGGCCAATGAGGACTACCAGTCTTGGAGGAAAGAATTTTGGATTTGTCATAGTTGATGACTACTCAAGATTTACATGGGTATCATTCCTAGAGCATAAAGATGATACTTTTCAAAGTTTTGTAAGCTTCAGTAAGAAAGTTCAGAAAGATAGAAGTTCAACATTGTGTCTATCAGATCAGATCATGGTGGTGAATTTCAAAATGAGAAATTTTCTAGATTTTGTGATGATCAGGGAATTGAGCACAATTTCTCAACACCAAGGACACCTCAACAGAATGGCATCGCTGAGAGGAAGAACAGAACCCTATTGGACATGGCAAGAACTATGCTATCAGAATATGATCTGCCTAGATACTTTTGGGCTGAAGCAGTCAATACAGCAAGCTATATTATCAACCGTGTAATGATCAGGCCAATCCTGAAGAAGACTGCATATGAACTATTCAAAGGAAAGAAGCCTCAGATAAGCCACTTCAGAACCTTTGGGTGCCCTTGCTTCATTCACAACAATGGAAAAAGGGATATCGGTAAGTTGGATGCCAAATCAGATGAAGGCATCTTCATGGGGTATACGTCTAAACCTAAAGGCTATAGAGTATTTAATAAACGTACATTGTTGATTGAACAATCTGTGCACATTATTTTTGATGAAACTAACCCTTCCTTAAGAAAGGAAGTAGATAGTGACGATGATGATGCAGAAGAACTATCCAAGAAACTAAAGGATGCATCAATTGAGGACAAGGATGATCCACCTCTGGAAGAATACAACAAGAAGAAGTTACTCATGAAAACCTTCCAAAGAGTGGAGATACAAGAAAGATCACCCACTTGAAAATATCATGGTGATCCATCCATTGGGGTAAGAACAAGAGGTAATGTTATTCCTTGTGATTATTTAGCCTTTGTTTCTCAGATAGAGCCTAGGACAGTCAATGAAGCTCTCTCTGAGAATCTTGGATAGTAGCCATGCAAGATGAATTAAATCAATTCAAGAGAAACCAAGTATGGTCCCTTGTTCCTAGACCATCAGACCATCCAGTCATTGGCACCAAATGGGTGTTCAGAAATAAACTGGATGAAACTGGTGCAATCTTAAGAAACAAGGCCAGGTTGGTAGCTCAAGGCTATTCTCAAGAGGAAGGCATAGATTTCGATGAAACCTATGCACCTGTAGCTAGACTTGAGGCCATTAGAATATTACTTGCATATGCATCTGCTTTGAACTTGACACTATTTCAAATGGATGTTAAATCCGCCTTCTTAAATGGTTTTATAAAAGAGGAAGTTTATGTGGAACAACCTCCGGGCTTTGATGACAAAGAATTTCCTAATCACGTTTTCAAACTTCACAAGGCTCTCTATGGTTTAAAGCAAGCACCTAGAGCCTGGTATGAAAGGCTTAGCTCTTTCCTTCTAAATAATGGTTTCAGCAGAGGTCAGGTAGATAGTACACTTTTTATAAAGTCAAAAGTCAAACAAATCCTATTGGTTCAAATCTATGTAGATGATATCATTTTTGGTTCTACTGATGAATCTCTTTGCAAGTACTTTGAAAAGTAATGCAGGGAGAATTGAAATGAGTATGATGGGAGAACTCAACTATTTCCTTGGACTTCAAATCAAACAAGGAAAGGAAGGAACTCACATCAGTCAAGCTAAGTACACAAAAGAACTATTGAAGAAATTTGGATTCGAAAATACCAAGCCATATCGACACCAATGAGTACATCAACAAGAATGGACAGTGACAAAGATGGTAAGAAGTAGATCAAAAGATCTACAGAGGTATGATAGGTTCACTCCTTTATTTAACAGCTAGTAGACCTGATATTCTTTAGTGTATGCATGTGTGCTCGATATAGGCAGATCCTAAAGAATCACATTTAATTTCTGTGAAAAGAATATTTAGATATCTAGCAAGATCTCATGACTTAGGTCTATGGTATCCAAAACAATGTGAAATTAGCCTAGTAGGTTACTCTGATGCTGACTATGCTGGATGTAAATAGATAGAAAGAGTACCAGTGGTTGTTGCCAGTTCTTGCAGGGTGTTTGATATCTTGGTCCTCAAAGAAACAAAATTTAGTAGCACTCTCTACAGCTGAAGCTGAGTACGTGGCTGCTAGAAGTTGCTGCACACAACTCTTATGGATAAAGCAACAGCTTGAGGACTTTGGATTTATAATATCAAATCGATCCCATTGCTATGTGACAACACCAGTGCCATTAATCTCACCAAGTATCTAGTTCAGCACTCAAGGACCAAACATATTGAGGTTAGATATCATTTTATTCGTGATCATGTGCAAATGGAAATATTGAAATATCTTTTATTGATACAAATGGCCAATAGCAGACATTCATAAAAGCCTTACCTGAAGAGAGATTTACATCTCTTAGAAGGGAATTAGGCATGTGCAATTGTAATAAAAGTTTGCTTACAGGTGGCACATTAAAGCTTTAGAATTAAAGTAATTTTTCCCTCCTTGGCGATAAGCAAGAGAAATTCAAATTGTATTGTAGTAAACTCTCTCCATTGAAGTCCAGTGAATAGTCAAAGCCTTTTGTCGTTTTCTCCGCCGCTTGGCGCCTCACTTTCCACGTAGCATTAATTTATTCATAAAATCGATGACAGAACGATTCGTGCCTTATCGTCTACCTCTTTCCCTCTTTTATCCTGCCGCTCGAGCCGATGCCCTAACAACTCCATCCCAATCCTCTGCAAATTCGAATCTTCCTCCTACTTCCCGCAAAATTTCCTGAGGATTCTTTCCTCACCTTCCGTCTCCACCCTTCGTTGTCTTTCCCACCTGAATCTATGGCCGCTCCTATCATCGCCGGCAGTTTGGGTGGCTACAGTGCCGAGTTCCTCACTCCTGAGGGAGCAGAGAGGTTTACATTTGTGAAGACGAAGCTCTGTGGCAACAAAGAAGTAGATGTAGCTAATCTGCGGAAAAGTGGAATGAGCAGCATAGTAGAGTTGATCAATCAGATGCAGTGGACAGAAATTTCCACCTTTTCAGAGGTCAGTTATCCGGACTTGGTAAAAGCCTTTTTGTGTGTATGAGAACAGAGGAGATGGGTCTCTAGTTTAGTCAGTAAAGGGAACTTTGATTAGAATAGAGACCCTGAGTTGCTGAAAGTTTTGTTCAATGTAAAGACTTCCAGATTTAGTGGGATTCACTCTGAGGATGCCCAAGTGAAAGGTTTGGGAATTATCGGGCCAGGATTCAAGCTGAGAGACGGCAAGATCGACATTATCAACTATCCGCCTTCAATCGTCTTCTCCATTTTATTGTCTGTCAAATCCTAGTTCCAGAAGTGCAACGTTTTCATCTTGCACAAAGGCCGATTCGGACACGATGTACTGGGCCATTCAGAATAAGGAGATAAATATTGCCGCAGTGATAATGAAAGAATGAAGTTTGCAAGAGATCAGATTTGGGACACCAAGAGTAAGTTAAATGTGTCCCTGCCTTATGCCATCTACTCACCAAAATCTTCAAACACTTCGCTGTTGATCTCTCTGGGGCAGTTGTAGAGAAAATGGGCCAAGCAATCAGGTCCAGGAATCTGAAGAAGAGTGGTTTCTCTGTGGAGAATGGTGTTTGGTTCAAGGCTTCAGTGGCCGAAGGCGAGGCCATCATTATCGACACCTCAGTTGTTCATCCAGAGATGGAATCAGCAAATGTGGATCCAGAATTGCCAGTGGAGTCCATTTTAGCTCCAGCAGTTGAAGCAGCAGAATCTTCAGGACCCTCCATTGCAGAAGTTCAGTATGAAAGTGCAGTAGAAGAAGAAAGGGTGTCTGTAGAAGCTTCAGGATTTTCAGAAGAACCAGTTCCATCCTTTGCAGAAAGGAGCATTGAGGATCTCCTCCCAGAGGACATATTCCTGTTGAGGACCCCCTTCCCTCAATTGTAGTTGCATCGATTCTAGCAGACATCATAGATTCCATTCCTTTATTTCCAGTGCTCCAGAAATAAGTAGCAGTGTTGTCAAAGAGACTGTGGCTCCAGGCCACATTGATGAGCAAATGGAAGATGTTCCATCGAGGTAGAGCACCAAGCTGCCCAAGGTGACTCTGTACTGGAACTGCTCCCAGTCAGGGGGAGCAAGTATCAGATGAAGAAAATGCTCCTATTGAGGGGAGCTATCAAAGAAAGTCCTGAAGACGAAACTCCAGTTGTTCATAAAGTTGAAGAGCATAGAGATTTTTCTAATTTGGATGACAGAGAAGGAGTGACTGCAAGCTCTTCAAGCTCAGATGATGATCTCCCTCCTCTCGAAAATAAAAGTAAGAAGAAAGGAAAAGAGGTTGCCTCTGGAGTTCCTCTCCTGGATGATTCTCCATTTCAGAGGCAGGCTAAGAAGAAAAATGTCATACAATTGAAGCCAGTAATTGAAAGGTTAAATGTTCAAGGTGAAATACTGTGTTCTCTCCAGTCAGATGTCAACTCTATTTTTCTAAGTCAAGCTTCGGCTAATAAAGAGTTGGCCCAAATCAGGAATGCTATGAAATGGTTCAATCAGGAAATGAGCAGCATGAAAGGCATGCTCTCAGATTATCAAGGCAGTTGGAGCTCCCGCTCCTCCTCTCAGGAAGCAGCAGCTTCACCAGAAGCAGCACTAGGAGCAGCAGCAGCATCAGAGTTGTAGGGCCAACAGGGCCAGCTGATCAGGATGTAGGGCCAACAGGGCCAGCTGTTCAGGATGCAGGGCCATCAGGGCCATTTGAGCAAGAATCCAGACCATTGGAGAGTGAGTCTGTGCAGTTAGAGGCAGAAGAGGTTTTGGCACCAAGCCCCCAGCTCCTCTTCCCCCTCTCACACACCTATCCTCCAACTCCACCATCAGCTCCTACAGCACCTCCTGCTCCTCAAACATTCAAGAAGCCTCAATCTAGACCAATTTCATCTCCTACTCCATTTCAGTCCACCATTCCTTCTCCTTCTCCTTCATTTGAGGCCCTCCTGGATCCTCAGCTGGAGCATCATCATCCTCCTCCGGTCCCTCCCTTGGACCACATTGATGATCTTCACACTACTTCACATTCTTTTCTTCATCCTAATCCTCCACCCTCTTTCATCACTATCATACCTGAACATGCTCAACTCAGTTCTCCTTATTGACAAAATAAAGGATGAATTTGAGGAAGGGATTCTCAGGTCTGTGTTGAAAGTGGGAGACCAATTCACAGGGCAGATCCTTCTATTCCTGCCTCAAAGAAGAGGAAACTTGCTTCTACCTCTTCCTCTTCCTCTGAACTCAAATACCCTCCTTTGTGGTTTTCTCTCACAGTGGACAACCACCATAACCCACTGTATAGAGAATACCTTTCTAAAGTTGCTTATGCCACCATCATCAACCTTCCTTTTCAAAACCATACAGATCATCTGCACACTATTTTCCTTATACTTCTCTTTCAAAAACCGAAAAATCCAAAATCTTCTCTCTTGCTCACTCCAAATCTGAAGAGCAGTGGGGCAAAGGTCACAAGGATCTTCTCAAGAAGTTCACTCGTAACGACTTGCTAGCCGCAACGATTTCTTTAGTTCTCGTAACGATTCTTTGAAACTCGTAACGACTTGCTAGCCGCAACGATTTCTTTAGTTCTCGTAACGATTTCTTTGAAACTCGTAACGACTTGCTAGCCGCAACGATTCTTAGTTCTCGTAACGATTTCTTTGAAACTCGTAACGACTTGCTAGCCGCAACGATTTCTTTAGAGTTCATAACGACTTGATAAGTGTTCATGACTCACAACGATTTCTTTATGATTCATAACGACTTGCTAGCCGCAACGATTTCTTTAGAGTTCATAACGACTTGATAAGTGTTCATGATTCATAACGATTTCTGTATCATCATAACGACTTGCATTTCATAACGATTTGTTAAGAGATTCATAACGATTTCTGTATCGTCATAACGACTTGCATTTCATAACGATTTCATAAGTCATATAGTCTTCAATTTCATATCTTGATATCTTATTCATCTTAAAGCATTGACCAGTCAAAGTCCACGTAGACATCTCTCTGACGCTTTTGCATTTATGAGATCTGAACGTATCTCTGCATGCATGCAGACTATATTCTTCCCTTATCGTGCTTATTCTGATAACGTCCTTTAGACTTAAGCCAGTTGGCATTACTATTTTCTTGACTATTGCTACTGACGTTGACTGATATCAGAGACAGCCTATCTGTCTGCTGTTGAGTTTGACATCTGTGCAGACCTTTGATGTAGCTTCATGGTACAACGTTATACAAATAAAAGCCAATGGATATCTGTGAAGATTTCATCTCTTTACGTGCTCAAGTGATCAAAAGACTGTGACAGGAAGCTTCCAAGACTCCATCTGTCATTGAGTCCAACGGCTACTCAAAAGAGAGACAACGATCTCTTCAACGACTAAATTTCAAATTGAAGATATATATATACAAGACAGAAGAATAGAAGAATTATCGATCCAGAGATTACTTTCAATTCTTCTGAAGAAAAACGAGAGCCAAGATCCTTCACTCCGTTTGCTCTTTTGCTCTCTTGCTCTCCGCTAGTTTTCGTGAAAATCTTGAGAGAGCCTATACAGTTCTGAGAGTGTGAATTGTTCATAATCTCTTCGCTCTCAGTTCTAGTTGCTTCAGATCCTCAGTTATCAAAAGTTGGATCGAGGGGTGTGAAAGTCATTATTCTTCTTTGTGCTATTCCCTTGGTGTGAAGGAAGACCTGGTGGTATCAGGGTGTTGCTCCCCTTGGTGTAAAGGAAGACCTGGTGGCATCCAGGGTGTTGTTCCCTTCGTGTGTGAAGGAAGACCAGCTGAGCTGGGTGTTGTAGCGTCCTTAGGGGGACTGTTCCCTAGTGAGTGAAATCCTGAGTTGTTGCTCAGGGACTGGACGTAGGACTTCTAAGGAAGGAAGTCCGAACCAGGATAATCCTTGTGTTGTGTGATTGTCTTCATTGCATGATTGTATTTAAACTAACAAGTAACTAACGTAGTTCGAAGATCGTTTGTGTGATTGTTTTTGGTTACAGGTATCTCTAGATTGATTTAAAAAGACCCATTCACCCCCTCTGGGCTCGTCAACAGGGCAACACTAACTACGTACTCTGTATGCTAGTCTCAGAAACCACGTGCACTTAGTGCACCACAAGTGCAATGCACTGCTTAATATTAACAAACACATCAAACCACGATAATCGGATAATCACATCACGTAAGCCATGCACACACAGCCCTCGACTATGGTCGCGACAGGCCCTTGGGTCCCCTTCAGAAGGCGTCAGCCCGACATGTCGCCTTAAGGACATGAACGCGACAGGTCGACCCGTCGCCTTTTTGATCGCGACAGCACCCCCTGTCGCCTTAGCAGGGGAGAAACCCTAATCGGGTTCTCTCCTTCCAAACACCCCAAAACTCATGCCAACCACCCTTAATTCGTCATTTACATGCTTTAATGAAAACCTAGGCATGGTATTTAGCATGAATAAAGCATTAAACTGATCGATCCCACGTTTCCCCCGATTATCGCCCGAAACGGGGAGAATTCACCTACCTTTGCGAAGAACGCGCAGTATGATGCTTCCCCGGCGATCCTCACGCTCCACGCGAGCTTCTTACATCGAAACCTCGCCAAAAACCGAGTTCTCCACCCGAAATCCCGAGAAACCCTCAACAGCTCCTCCCCCGGCCGAGCAGAACGTGTGAGAGTTCTGCCGGCTGGGGTTCTTTAAAAACCTGCTGCGGTTCGGAACGCGATGCATCGTTGCGTCGCCACCTGAACGCGACGCACTAGGGTGTCGCCTTCCCGAACTTAACGCTCCCAATGCCGGCACGTGGCGCACATGCACACGTTCAGCACCAGAGGTGGTCACATGAATGCGACGCAGTGCTTTATCGCGTTCAAGAACGCGACAGCCCCTCCTGTCGCGATGACAGGATGAAAACCGAGGGGTGCTACAACCTGCACTAACGGCCTGATAAGGCCCATACACACGCGTGCACACCATTCACAAACCACATTGGTCAACGTATGACCTCCACAACACTAAACAAAGGATCCATAAGGATCCAAAAACGCACGACGTTACATTACTATCATCTAAAAAGAAATTTCGACCTCGAAATTCATAACACAACTCAAATACTAACAACTTTAATACATACATCTTTACAAGTACTATCATCTAAAAAGAAACATCAAATCTTACTTAAACAGATAGGGATACCCTTAGCCATCTCATCGGATAACTCCCAGGTATCCTCACCTCCCAATCTATTTTCCCATCTCACTCTAACTAGCTCAATTTCTTTATTCCGCAGCTTCTTTGTCTTCCGACCAGTGATCTGCACCGGATATTCTGGCATAGTCATATCCGGCCTCAGGTCACCACCTTGGTAATTGATTATCTGAGCTGGATCTTCAATACATTTCTTAACATGGAAACATGAAATATATCATGGACGTCCGCAAAATCTGCTGGCAAATCCAGCCTATAAGCTGTTTCCCCAATTCTTTCAATTACCTGGAAAGGTCCCACATACCTTGGGCTCAACTTTCCAATCTTGTCAAATCTCATAATACCTTTACTCGGGGAAACTCTCAAGAAAACAAAATCTCCCACTTCAAATTGAAGTGGTCTCCTCCTGTTATATGCATAACTCTTTTGCCTGCTTTGAGCTGCCTGTAATTTTTCCTTTATAAGCTCCACTATATCTGTGGTTTGCTGAATCAATTCAGGACCCACTAACTGCCTTTCTCCCACTTCATGCTAGTTCAATGGGTTCTACATGTCCTTCCATATAAAGCTTCATACGGTGCCATCCCAAGACTGGTATGATAACTATTTTATAGACAAACTCAACCATTCCAAATGATGCTCCCAATGACCTCCCAAACTAAACAACAAGCTCGCAACATGTCTTCAATCGTCTGAATAGTCCTCTCTGTTTGGCCATCTGTCTGAGGATGATAAGTGGAGCTATATCTCAGTTCAGTGCCAATTACTTTCTGCAGACTTCTCCAAAAACCAGAAGTAAATCTTGGATCTCTGTGACACAATAGTTTTCGGAATACCATGCAATGGAACAATCGATCAACATAAACCTTTGTTAATCTATCCACTGTCCAAGACATACTTACTGCCACTAATCTGTACACCTTGGTTAATCTATCAACAAACACCAATTTCGTTATGTCCGAAGTTGTTCTTGGTAAGCCTGCTACGAAGTCCATGGCAATATCATCCCATTTGCACTGTGGAATGGATAACGGTTGCAATAGACCTCCTGGCTTCTGATGTTCTGCTTTAATTGTTGACAGATAGCACACCTTGCAATAAATTCCGCTATTTCCTTTTTCATATGAGGCCACCAGAAATGTTTCTTTAAATCCTGGTACATTTTAGTACTACCGGATGGATAGTGTATCGGATTTATAGGCCTCTTCTAATACCTGCTGCTTATCTCTCTTTCAGTTGGTACAAATAACCTGCCTTGAGCCTAATCACACAATTATCATCAATGGTAACTCCTTCCATTTTCACAATTTCAGATAAACTTGCATCTGCCCTCTGAGCTTCCACAATTTGCCAATATAATGACGGCTCTATAGCACTAGCAGCTAGTATTGCCCGTCGCTGACTACTGGGCACATACAAGGAGTTCTCTACTATTTTTCATACAATTTCCACTCTTTGATCATCAATAGACTTACGTATGCTTTTCTGCTCAAAGCATCAGCCACAACATGGCCTTACCTGGATGGTAAGCCAAACTGAAATCATAATCTTTCAGATATTCGATCCATCTGCGCTGACGGAGATTTAAGTCTTTCTGCTAGAAGATATACTTCAAGCTTTTATGATCTGTAAAAATTTCAAATCTCTCGCCATACAGATAATGCCTCCACATCTTTAAGGCAAATACAACTGCTGCCAACTCCAAATCATGAGTGGGGTAATTCTCCTCTGCTGGCTTCAATTGCCTAGATGCATAAGCTATCACTTTGCCATGCTGCATAAGTACTGCACCAAGTCATCTCCTTGAAGCATCTGTATATATTACAAAACCACCACTTCCTACCGGTAATGCCAATATGGGTGCTATTGTAAGTCTTTTCTTAAATTCCATAAAACTTTTCTGACATTCACCGGACCACACAAATGGCACACCTTTTCTGGTCAACTTGGTCATAGGTGCCGCAATCTTGGAAAAATCTTGAATAAAGCGTCGATAATAACCTGCCAACCCTAAGAAGCTTCTAATTTTGGTTATTGTTCTAGGCACTTCCCATTTCATTACTGCTTCCACTTTACTCGGGTCCACTGCCACTCCTTCTGCTGAGATGACATGACCAAGAACTGGATTTCTTTCAGCCAAAATTCACACTTACTGAATTTGGCAAACAACTGGTTATCCCTTAACAACTGCAGGGTAAACCTCAAATGAGCTGCATGCTCCTCTTCGGATGCTGAATAAATCAGAATATCATCAATAAAGACAACAATGAATTGGTCTAAATATAGATGAAAAATTCTATTCATCAGATCCATAAAACTTGCAGGAGCATTGGTCAACCAAATGGCATAACCACAAATTATAGTGACCATATCTAGTTCTGAATGGTTTTATCTATATCCTCCTCTTAATTCTCAACTGATGGTACCCGGACCTCAAATCAATTTTAGAAAACACCTTGGCTGATTGTAACTGATCAAACAGATCATCTATTCATGGTAATGGGTACTTATTCTTAATGGTCACTTCATTCAACTTCCTATAATTAATACACATTCGAAAACTTCCATCTTTCTTTTTCACAAACAACACGGTGCTCCCCACGGGGAATGACTTGGTCTAATAAACCCTTTCTGCAACAGCTCTTCTAATTGCTTTTTCAATTTTTTAAGTTCTATGGTGCCATCCGATATGGAGCTTTAGAGATCGGCATGGTACCTGGCAGTAACTCAATGGTAAAGTCCACCTCTCTATGTGGAGCTAAACCAGGCAAATCTTCAGGAAAAACATCAGCAAATTCCCTAACTACGGGAACTGCTTCCACTGACTGACTAGCTTCTACCAGACTTACCGAGGCTAAATAAGCCACACATCCAGCATTTATCAACTTTCTAGCTCTAATTACAGAAATTAGAAACTTAGAGGTATAAAAAGACATACCTTGATACTCAAATACTGCACCATTAGGATGACAAAACCTGATCCTCTTCTTTCTGCAATCTAGTATTGCTCCATAAGTCTCAAGCCAATCCATACCCACATAATCTGTTAACTGCAGGGCATACAACCGACCCGACATCAGATTCCCTTCGATCACAATAGGAGCGTCATCTACATAGCTCGAAGTGAGCAGGAACTCACCCGAGGGAACCTCCACTACTAATTCACAAGACTTTTCCTCTAAAGGATGAGTCATGCAATCTAGAAACTCTTCGGAAATAAAAGAATGAGAGGCACCCGAATCAAATAAGACTCTTGCTGAATAGTCATAAAGAGGTAAAGTACCTTCTATCATGTTCGATGCCTCCGCCTGGGCTTGGGTGATAGCCATAACCCGGCCTCTTCCCCGCTGCTGCGGTGCTCCTCTGCCACGACCTGCCCGTGGCTGCTGAAACTGCTGAGGCTGCTGCTCTGCACACCTCTTCCATACCCATATTCTCTTGGATAGGGGCAATTACGAATCAAATGCCCTGGCTGATTGCAATTATACATCTATAGCCTGGTGGAATAAGGCTGTCTGGCAGTACTCTGCTGCGACTCCTCCACCTCTGGCCTACCATGACCTTGCTGAAATTGCTGTCGGCCTCCCCATCCTGTTCCTTTACCTTTAAATGCTTGCTTCAATTTCTGACCCCATTTACCGAAACCTGATGAAGAAAGTCCTGCTGGTGCTTTACCCTACTTACACCTACTGATTGTTGCACTTGCCGAAAACTACCTGAATCTAACTCGCCCACCTTACGAGTTCTAATAGACCTTTCCAATGTAGCTGCCCTCTGAGTTGCTTCTTCCACTGTTTTACACATGAGTGGCACTATTGCATTATGCAATTCTACTCTTAAACCCTGAATAAAATATTCAACCATCATATTATTATCCGATACTACATAAGGCGCATATTGGCTGAGTGCCATAAATCGCATCTGGTATTCTAAAACTGAAGAGTTACCTTGTGGAGTGTCCGAAACTGCTCTCTCTTCACTTGCTGCATTTGAATTGGAAAGAATGTATCGTTAAAACATCAAGAAACTCCGGCCAAGTGATAGTCTCTTCTGTCCTGCTGCGAAGGTGGTCTGCATCTTCAATCGCCACCATTCCAGTGCAAAACCCCGCAACTGATAGGCAGCTAGCACGACTTTATCTGTTGCCGGACACCTCATGGTCGTAAAGACCCTCTCAATCTCATGGACCAGTGTTCCACTGTATCTGGATTCGGCCCTCCTGAGTAAGTAGGCGGCTGCAATCTCAGAAACTTCTCCACCTGCATCACTGGCTCCTCTGCTGCTAAGACTGGCGGTGGTGGTGGCACAGGTGCTGCAAAAGGCACCTCCACTCCTGGCGGTGACGGAACTGGAGCTAAAGGTATAGCCCCTCCGACCCCAGGTGGTGCAACAATCGACGGGAGCGGCGCCTGTTGATCCATCCTCATCCGTATATCGGTGAGGCTCTCATAGATCCTTTCTATCATACGCTGAGTACTCTCCTCCGGATCATCTCCTCCACACCCCCAATCTCTTCTATCAGCCATTTTAGAAATTTCTGCACAAACAAAACACCAAACAGAAACACAACAACGAATTATCAGAAACCAGGGTCCCTACCAGCAGTATACTAAGACCGGAAATAAGGCTATGTAACCTTCTAATTCCTTTATATTAACACGGACCTTGCTCTGATACCAATTGTGACGGAACGCCTCGTCAAGCCCATTAAACTAATAACAAGCCTGACACGAGTCGGATCCCGCGAACGGGTCGTAGCCTCGCTAGGATATCAAACACACGTCCGTGGAAACACAAAGGAACGCACCACAATTTATATATATAATATATCATATATATATATATATATATATATATATATATATATACGCAAGTTACATAGCCAGACTTCCATAAACTGAAAGAAAGTACAGGATCCTGGGGATACCCGAGGTACAACTAGAAGAAGTAAACAATTAGCTACACTACTACTGCTACACTGCTGGAGGTATTGACCCTGCACCGCTACGACACGGCTCTGAACTGGACGACGGTCGAGAGACGTCCTCCTCGCCCTCGCCTGGGGAGTAGGTGTGAGCCTCACTAGTCACTGGCTCAGTAGGGAACTCCTCAAACACCGAGCAAAACCAAAACACAGGTATGAAAGTAGTAAGCAGTACCAACAATTTATAGAACAGCTAAGCAGGATATGAAAGCTGTAAAAGTACTCACCGTCTGCCGACTACAAAAAACAACTGTAATAATTAAACGGCAACCAGTACAGGTGTACGAGCTAAAGTAGAGACCGCCAAACACGAGCCATGTGAACTGGTCGTGACACCAGAGACTGACTCAGACAAGCTAACACAGGTCTACCTCTCAGTCTCGTAGCCACGGACAGAAGGTCCAGCTGCCGCTCCACGTGAAAAGGTCAAGCAACTGTGGAGACCAACTAAACACCACCACCTGCGGACCACACGGTTGCAGGCCCATGCCTGGCACCTCTAGAGACCCTGGCCTGGGCTTGCTAGAGTGAGGCACTGGAGAAGGACTAGCTGGGGACCAGTGTCGACTATTGGTGTCCGTACCCCCAACTACGAGCTCGCTACAAGTGACTAAAAACAAACACTAGAGTCACTGTCCCACTGTCGTCTTTCCCTCAGCCAGACGTACAACTCAAGCAAAGGAGTGAGGGTGTCCAGGTCAGACGACACAAACCTCGACGGTACTACACAAGTACCGGGACAAAGCCCTGAGCTAACAGCCTGGCTCACAGAGAACCTGGGGCACCCAACTGGAGAGGTAACCACGGTAGGCGTCGTACTACTCGTCACCACCACAAAACCACGTGCACGTCACACACAAACCATGTGAAACGTCACGTAAACCTCTCGTAACGATGGTCACTACACGTGAACCTAACAGTGCTCGCATGAACACCACACAACCACATATATGACTAGCTAACTACGTACTCTATATGCTAGTCTCAGAAACCACGTGCACTCAGTGCACAACAAGTGCCAATGCACCGCTTAATATTAATAAACACATCAAACCATGATAATCGGATAATCACATCACGTAAGCCATGCACACACAGCCCTCGACTGTGGTTGCGACAGGCCCTTGGGTCACCTTCAGAAGGCGTCAGCCTAAATGTCGCCTTAAGGACATGAACGCGACAGGTCGACCTGTCGCCTTTTTGATCGCGACAGCACCCCCTGTCGCCTTAGCAGGGGAGAAACCCTAATCGGGTTCTCTCCTTCCAAACACCCCAAAACTCATGCCACCACCCCTTAATTCGTCATTTACATGCTTTAATGAAAACCTAGGCATGGTATTTAGCATGAATAAAGCATTAAACTGATCTATCCCACGTTTCCCCCGATTATCGCCCCGGAACGGGGAGAATTCACCTACCTTTGCGAAGAACGTGCGGTATGATGCTTCCCCGGCGATCCTCACGCTCCACGCGAGCTTCTTACAGCGAAACCTCGCCGAAAACCGAGTTCTCCACCCGAAATCGCCCGAGAAACCCTCATCAGCTCCTCTCCTGGCCGAGCAGAACGTGTGAGAGTTCTGTCGACTGGGGTTCTTTAAAAACCTGCTGCGGTTCGGAACGCGACGCATCGTTGCGTCGCCACCTGAACGCGACGCACTAGGGTGTCGCCTTCCCAAACTTAACGCTCCCAATGCCCGACACGTGGTGCACATGCACACGTTCAGCACTAGAGGCGGTCACATGAATGCGACGCAGCGCTCTGTCGCATTCAAGAACGCGACAGCCCCTCCTGTCGCGATGACAGGATGAAAACCGAGGGATGCTACAACCTGCACTAACGGCCCGATAAGGCCATACACACGCGCGCACACCATTCACGAACCACATTGGTCAACGTATGACCTCCACAACACTAAACAAAGGATCCATAAGGATCCAAAAAATGCGTGACGTTACATTAGAGCAAGTCATGGTTGAGCTGATTTTCTAGTAGGCCCCAAGATACGACTGGGATAATAAGATAAAGATCCCACTGCCGATGGCGAAGGGTTCAGTCCCAGCCATGCCTTAGATTGAGCTTCTCCTCATAGAGAATGATGTGTTCTACCCCTTGAAACTATAGTTCCAAAGGAAGGCCTACTCGATGGTAAGGTTGAATTTCCCTAGTTCCTTCATGAGATCTTGCTATTGAGGCAATTCCAACACAAGCGGGGTCAATTCCTACTGAGGTATCTCCCTCAAGAGCTGCTTACCGGGGATGTTCGACTGTCGAGCGCTAAATAGGATGGCCAATTTGTTGCCGAGGAGGAGGCTACCTGGGAGGCTCCTCTCTCAATCATTCTTGACTAGGCTGTGTTGGCCCTTTTTGGTACGCAGCAAGCAAACCTAGAGGGGGGGGTGAATTGGTTTTTCTGAAATCTGAAATAGAATCTTAAACACAGAAAATACACTTGAAGGTTTGGTTAGTTAGTGTGATAAGAGTAGCAGTCAGTGCGGAAGCAAATAAACAATCACACAAGGACACAGGAGATTTATCCTGGTTCGGCCCTTCCCACATGGAAGTCCTACGTCCAGTCCCCAAGCAAACTCTGGGATTTCACTAACAAGGGTACAGTCCCCCTTATGGACCTTACAACACCCTGGATCCCCCAGGTATTCTTCTCTTCTTCTCTTTCCGGGCAAGGAGGCAGCCCACTTCTCTTACAGGTCAAGAAGCCAACCTCCTGGAACAAACCCCAGTGCGGTTCTGCTAGACACCAACCCCTAGCTGGGTTATCTACTGTATACAGTCCTACAGCTGGACACAGATCTTCTTAGAAAGATCAGACTGAGAGACCTTACAAGATGAACACTCATGTAAAGCTCACAGTCCCAAACTCTCCCAGATATACAATAAGCTCGGAGAGAAACAGAAGAGAGAAAAGAAGGCTCGAATGCTTGAAAGCTGGAAGCTTGAGAGCTTGAAATGCTTTGAATGCTTCTTCTTGGCTCAGGCTCTTTCTCTTTTTTGAGTGTATGTGGCGTGAAGGTGCTTCTCACAGATGTACACTCCTTCAAAGATATTCAAGAAAAGGCTCTTCTTGTTCTTCAGCAATGCTCCATCTTTTATTGAGCAGCTTTGAACAAATCCGTTGAAGAGATAGCCGTTTGAGTTTTGGATCCGTTGGAGTTCTGACCGTTGCTTATCTTCTCTTCATTTGTCTTAATCAGACTCTGGTGGTCTTCGATGTCTGTGAGCATAGAAGAGAGTGTTAGCATAAAAGAGTGTTTATGATAACGATGCATGGTACTGTGCTTCTGCTAACATACTGAAAATAGAGGTCATATCTTTTTGACAAGACTCTGAAATATGCATGCAGCTTTTTGTCAGAAGATATTTGACTTTTTATTTAAGCGCCAAGCATATTTGAAATATAAAGGCAATCTGGTTTCAACAGAATCCATGAAGAAATCGTTATGAGCATGACTTATGAAATCGTTATTGTGAAGAGTCGTTGCTCATTTAAAAACAAATCGATGTGAACAAATCGTTGTGAGAGCAAGTCGTTGCGCTCACTTATAGAATCGTTATGAGATCGACTTCTTAGAAAATCAATGCGCTTAAAGAGGAAATCGTTATGGCATCGACTTCTAACAAATCGTTGCGAACACTTATGAAATCGTTATGGCATCGACTTCTTGCGCTTTACAGAAGAAATCGTTGCGAACACTTATGAAATCGTTATGGCATCGACTTCTTACAAATCGTTATGGGAACGATTCTTACCAAATCAATGCGCTTAAAGAGGAAATCGTTATGGCATCGACTTCTTAACAAATCGTTGCGGCGCTTGATACTTTGGCACTTTAAACAGAAATCGATGTTATTGATTAAACATCGATTTTATCATTTTAGTGCGCCAAATATTGCATCAAGAAAGACTTAGCATTTTGCTAGGGGATTGATGCGACACAGATGAAACAAAAATATTCATTATGTTATCATCATAAGTTTTGTTATCACCAAAATACAAGAACAAATAGAGAGTGGTTCAACAGGCTGCTTTGGCTTTTGTTGTTTTTCTCCTTCTTTCCTCTTTTTTCTTTTTTTTTTTTTAGGGGGGGGGGGGGTGCCCCACTCTTCATGATGTGTATTGAATTGGGAATTATAGAAATTTATGTTTTCAAGAAGGAGTGTTTTTGGTACCTTAATTGTCATCAGGAATCCCTTGTTGTACCACATATTTTTGGAATTGTCGCCTCGTGTGTGTGGAAGTGTCTGTTTATTTCTAGCAGACGCTTCAGGTGTAGGGGCAGCATACTATCTAGCATGTTTCCTAGGGTTGATCCATTATGGCACTTGGGCATTAATGGTTCCCCCTAGGCCGTGCTGAAGCCTTCAAGGGGTGGCTTATTTGGGGGTGAGGACTCTCTAAACTCTTGCCTATAAATAGGTTCTTAGTTCACAATGGACTGGAGTCATGTTCTCTTGTAGAAAGCTTCCTTTTGGGCCATTGGTTTCTTTTTGTTTTCTCTTTTTATTGCTTGGATGCCATTGCAAGGATGGAGTCAAAGGAGGAAGATGATGATTGGACGTCGCTTTCAACTTGTTGATCGTTATGATGCAATAAGATGGGGGACAAGAAGGGGGAGGTACGGGGTGTGATGGGTGACAAGAGGAATAGAGACCTTTGAGTCTTGCTTCTCAGCCTCTCCACCAATCCTATTGTGCCTCTTCCACTCATGAACGAAGGGGCCAGGGAAGGTCGAGGATGGTCCTTATCTGTTCCGGGAGGTGCTGGCAAAAATAATAGCATCAGTCTTTGAAAGACCTGAGTGATGAGACATCCATCACCCTTACTTTCTTGATGTACCTGTCACGCCTCAAGACTTTACAATGGAAAAGAGTAAATAAAATATATTACGTGCATGGCTTTGCATGGAACAAGTCATCGGATGTCAGTAGTTGGCAAAACAAGCCTAAGTAGCATTCATACACAATCTTAATCATGAAGGTTAAAATCCTCAAATTCTTCATTCATAACCATGATCAAATTTGATACAATACCTATAAAATAAATCTCTAGTTTAAGTACAACTCAAATAAGAAAATACATAGTAGTTCCTTTGTCCTACTACCTACTACACAATCATCTAATCTCAAAATAGCCATCAACAAATATTAGGGGTACTGTATGCTCTGAAGTGTATGTGTGCAATGTAAACAAGAGGGGAGGGGTGAATTGGTTGACTACCAAACAAAAATTTGAACTAATTAGATATGCCAACGCACTGACACGTTACCATAAAACACACTGTACGTAGAATGAGGTAGAAGAGATGGAAACATGCCATAGTACACCGATGCTTAGGTGGTTCGGCCACACAGGATGTGTGCTTACGTCCCCCCTCACACACGTGAGGCGGCAACACACTACTCTGAACTTGGCCGGAGCTACAGAGTACAACCCCTCCAACACACACAGTAAAAGGGTCATACACACGTTTCAACAATGATAAGGACTCGTTGTCAAACACACACACACACACACCACAAACACTTGTAAACCACAAGCATAAATTCACACACACACAAGTAGTACGTAGAAAGATTGTGTGAGAAGTTTCTCAACCAAAAACACAAGAGAGAAGGAATAAACACAAAGTTCAGATTTCCTTTGTTTTGTGTTGTTGAGAAATGTTGGAGAAGAACCCAGAACATTGCACTGGCCTCCTTTGACATTGTATTATGATTGCAACACTATCTAGACGTCCAAATGTCGTCTTCACGCAGCAAGCCTCAAAGGAAACACCTACAGAATGCTCTGGTTTGCTGGTTCATCCTTTGACCCAGCCGAGTGCAGAAACTCTTCTCCAAAGGTGTGTGTTCAATGTACACACATAGATTGGCCTCTCCCTTTATACCTACGACCTAGAGACTTCATCTTGGTCGTAGATCTGAAAGAAAATCTCGTGCAAATCCAAATCTAGAAAGAGTCCAATCCACAATAGGAAACTGAAGTTTCGGACTTGGTCGACCGATTCTTTCAGTCGGTTGAGTGATTATACTTAGCCATGTAGCAACTGTTTTCACACTTTTTTGCTTCAGACACTACACTTATCGATCGTACGAACTTTCAAAATCGGTCGATCGATTTCGGTGAGTGTCCTAGCGCCATATAGTACTAACTAGGCCGATTGGCCTAAAAGCCCAAATCGGTAGTCTGACTTCTTGTTTGGTTATCAATCAATTGGGCCTTGTTCTTCAATCGATTGACCTCTTATTCTTCAATCGATTGAGCTTTTCTTCACCAATCGGAAGCCCCTTCATCAATCATTGGCTTCTCATAATCGATCAACCATTCTTGAAAGTCAGTCATCCGATCTTCTGATTGCTACAATGTCAAGTAGTACTGGCTAGGTCGGTCGTTCGATTCCCCTGGATCAGTCAACCGATTTCCTGTAAAAATGCAAAAATTCAAGTCCGTTCGAATTCTAACATCTAAGAAGGTTACACACTTACCTTGACCTCTTATTTGTGGACTCTAGACATCATGTAAACCTTGTAGGGCTCATTTGCATATGAATTGAAACAAGGTAATTGATCATGATAGTTTTAATATATCCACATAACATCCATAAAAACAAGTGGCCACATACTTCATCAAAGACCATTTTGTCAACCTCAAAATATCATATTGCACATGGAGACAACAATCTCCCCTTTTTTATGTTTGACAAAATATATAGTATTTAACATACTTAATGAAACATCAATCACATAAAGAAAATACTATTTTTGAATTTTGATTTTTTTTTTCATTCATAATCATTTTTATTTTTTACATAGGATAGGATGATGCAAACTATCACCTAGACACTACTAACCTCACATAGCCTACAATAGACAAGCACACATCCATACAAGACAAAAAACAAAAGTTGAAAAAAAGCAACATAACATATATAGATAGCCTATAAGACCTTCCCCTTTGTCACATAAAAAGGAGGGAGTGGGATATGAAATAGCAAGACAATCCATGGCACAAAGGCAAACAAAGGATCACTGAGGTGGAGCCTGACTATGTGAAGGGCATAGGTAACCCATGACATCCCTAAAGAACTAAGCTTGGGCATCCAAAGGCTATGCTAGCTAACCCTCAAATCAGCAAGATCTCTAGAGAGGTTTCCTGCAACCTTTCCCACTTGACGGACTTCCCCTCTCATAGAACCATCTCCCTCTCACCTGTCAAGGCCCGCTTGGAACCACTGAAGGACGTGTTCACCTCCGAGACCGGAAGGAGGTAGATCTTGTTCCATTGGAGCCTGATGCTCATCATGTCTATCATTGGGCACCTGGTCTTCACCTTCAGTTTCTTCTACATCATTTTCTATTTCTTGATATTCTATTGTCATCATCAGAGCTTGGAACATGGTGACCAGCTGAATTTCTTCGGAACCCTCCATCCACAAGGCTATAATTCATGAACCTCAAAATATTTGTTTATTGTAGATTAGTGACGATGGAATATCCTCTGCTCTTTCATTTGTGAGATCAAGTCCCACATGTGCAAACACGGCTATGAGATAGGTTGCATAAGGCAAGAGCGCCTTGGTTGATTTTTCACCAACTTGATTTGGGTAATCATCATTGTAGGCAGCATAGAGGTACATTATGAAATAAGCAATGAAAATTTTCCTTGTGCACTCTGGTGACTTCATCCCGCTGCCAGCTTTGGGAAATAGTATAGTGGTGATTATGTGGTGAATTATTTGTTATAGCAGTGGAAAATCATTAGCTTTGATCAGAGCATGATGTGCCACCCAATCTGCTGGATCGCATCCCAACATCACTTGGCATAGATCACTATCATTATACTGAACATGTTGCACAAAATAGCCAGCATTGGGAATGCTCAATGCTTGACTGAAAACTATGTCATTTACCAGAATCTCTAACACCATTCACAGTAGTAAAAGCCCATTGTTTCTTGTATAGAAATTTTCATAGAACTACTAAACCTAATTCGGATAATAAACTCTATGAAGAGATAGAAAGTGGACCCACCCTTATAATTGAAATAATAGTTGAAGAATGGGCTTCGGGCCTTCCAGATCATCAAAGTCCACATACCAGGGAGGGAGAAGCTTTCTCCTATTTTGTACCAAACTCACCACCAATCGACAGGAACTTGTTTAGTCACCTGGGAACCTTCAATGACCTTCCAGTGAAGCCTCGAGTTCACACGACCACTGTGCCCAGCTAGCTAGCCCAGAGGGGGGTGAATGGGTTATTAAAAATTAGATCTTAGAATGATACTTGTACACTAAAAAGATTACACAACAACTTAAACGAAGTTTAGAGTTAGAGGGAATGAAACAGCAAACACACAAACCACAGCCACAAGACACAAGGATTTTATCTTGGTTCGGAACTCCTTTCCACAGGAGACCTACGTCCAGTCCCTGAGCAATACCTCAGGATATCACTATCAAGGGTACTATCCCCCTCACGGATCCTTACACCCAGCCTCAACTGGTCTTTCCTTCAACCTGAGGGAATACAACCACCCTGGATACCACCAGGTCTTCCTTCACACAGAAGGGAATAAAACTAATAAAAGTAAGCACAAGAACAAGCTTCAGGAACTAGCTCAAACAGCTACAATCTGAAGCAAACAAGCCTTGAGAGAGAAAGATTTTTGACATTGGTTTCTCTCAAAGACTTCACTGGCTCTCACAGGAATTTCTTTTTCAACACAGAGAGCTAAAGAGCTAAGATCTATTGGAATGGAGTGCGTCGCTCTTGTTTGAACTACTGAAGACTTGAAGGATTGGCTATTCTCTATCACAGAATGTTGTACTCTTCAAAAGTTGTCTTCTCAGTCTTGTAGTCTTGTATTTAAGCTTCTACTAGAAATTTGAACGTTAAAGATCCGTTGTCTCTCATTCTGGTGTACGTAGACTGGTCTAAAAGGAAGCTTCTGATCTTCAGTCTTTTTATCCTTTAGTACACGTCAAAAATGTTTTGATATCTTGTATCTTTTGTGTCCAACGTTGTACAGATAAATCTTGTTAGGTATCTGCAAGCATATCAACAATAAATAGGAGACAGCTAGGGTTGTCGTTGATTGTCAGTCACAGTTGGAAAAGATATTGCTAGATTTTAGCAAAGCTCATTTCTGTAAAAATAAAGATGTAGACAGAATAGCACAATAGTGGAAGATGTCGTCTGCATGCATAAGAGATATGTTCAGAGTGCATTGAATGCATAGCAGTCAAACAGACGAGATATGACTTTGACTATTCACGTATATTAAGGAGTATTGATATAACAATGAAATCGATATGAACAAAGCCGATGCCTTTATGACTTATGAAATCGTTATAAGTTGATAGGCAAATCGTTATGACGGAGAATCATTAAATCATAATAATGAAATCGTTGTGCAAGACAAATCATTATAAGCTCTTATGAAATCGTTGTGCAAGACAAATCGTTATAAGCACTTATGAAATCATTGTGCACGACAATCGTTATAAGCTCTTATGAAATCGTTGTGCAAGACAAATCGTTATAAGCACTTATGAAATCGTTGTGCACGACAAATCGTTATAAGCTCTTATGAATCGTTGTGCAAGAGAAATCGTTATAAGCACTTATGAAATCGTTGTGATCAAAAGAGAATCATTATGAATTCTACAGAAATCGTTATGAGATGCAAGTTGTTGTGTTTCTGAAGAAATCGATATAAAACACTTTAGCAAAAGGCAAGTCGTTGCGAGTTCTAAAGAAATCGTTATAAGCTCTTATGAAATCGTTGTGCAAGACAAATCGTTATAAGCGCTTATGAAATCGTTGTGATCAAAAGAGAATCGTTATGAATTCTACAGAAATCGTTATGAGATGCAAGTTGTTGTGTTTCTGAAGAAATCGATATGAAACACTAGCAAACGGCAAGTGGTTGCGAGTTCTAAAGAAATCATTACGACAACATATAGAGTCGTTGTGACGAGCAAGTCGTTATGAGCTCTAAGGGAATCGTTACGATAACTTATAGAGTCGTTAGGATGAGCAAGTCGTTACGGGCTCTAAAGGAATCGTTACGGTCACTTACAGAGTCGTTGTGACGAGTAAGTCATTGCGAGTTCTTAAGAAATGGTTGCGACGAGCAAATCATTACGAGGTCTTAAGAAATCGTTATGACAACTTAAGAAATCGTTGCGACGAGCAAATCGTTACGGTGTATGAAGAAATCGATGCAATGACTTGGGAAAAAATATGAAGTGAGAGTTTTACCTGATTGTCTTGAACTTCCTTTTACTTTTAGTTCCTGTCCTCAAGGCTCAAGTAATTTATTAGTATTGTTTTGTTAATCATCAAAATTAATATATAAATAAGTGAATTAATTTATATGGGGAAAGTTTGGTCATCAATCTCCCCCTTTTTGATGATGACAAAATATACTAAACAACATATAAACATATATGTTTTTCAGAGTTGCTTTAGTTTTCTCCCCCTTTTGTCAATAAGCAAAAAGATAGTCTATGAGACAAGAAGAGAGAGAGCTTTGGATTAATTATGAGCAAGATAATACAAAGGAGACAAAAGAGAGGCATGCTGTGAAATGACAGCCCATGCCTTGATCTCCATATCTTCAAAATCTGGTGGAAAACACCAGGAGCAACTGAAAAAGAAGAACCCATCCTTTGAATGTATAGCTGCTGCTGCTGATCAGGAATTCTCCATACTGATCTCTGTCCAGTATGAATCTGAAGTAGGTGCTCTTTCCAAAACTGGCACGATGGAGAAATCTATCCAGAGAGATTGGATAGAAAATCTGCTGATCAAGAAGATCCTTTTTCAATGCATAGAAGGCAGTATATCTGGCTGCCCACTGAAACATATATCTCTTGAATTGGATTTATGGAGTTGAGATCCAAGAAGGCTTCTGCTGATAGAATAGGCTTATGTTGACTGACTAAGGACTGTTGATGGCTTGCAGCTGAAGATGGGAATCCTTATAGAGCTTTTCCCATTCGGAGGGAGAAAGCCTCTCACACTCAGAAATGAGTGGAGCCAAAACTTGGGAGGAAATGCGGCCAGAGTGGTATTCTCTGAAAAAAACCGCAAAAAGGAGGCAATCTACCCTACTTAGCTGACATTCTACCCATTTGCTTAGCAAACATATCAAAAGCATGGGAGCCTGCATCTGAGTCAAACACTAAGGAGTGTAGCTTCGGCAGAAGAACTGGAGAGTCAACTTTGAGGTTTGCAAAATCCACTGTGAGGGGAAGATTTATTGGATGTTCTGATCTCAGCATCCTATGGCTGAATGAAATTGGTAGAATTGGACTTCAGGTAGCTTGTTCAGGTAGCAAAATCACTGTACAACTGGAAGTTCTTGGCTATCCTGATCTCTTTCAGAATGAATGGTCCCCAGAGAGTCTTATGCTGAAGAAAGAACCACTCAGAAAGAGTGAGTTGGTGATCTCTATGGGTAAGGGTTTCTGCACGGGCAGTCAAGCATTTGGAGTACAGAGACTTGTTGCCCTTGATGTTGGCCCACTGCACTTCAGTCTTGAACTTAGTGCCCTCATAAATTTTGGTTTTTGAAGGTGGGTCAACTGGTAAAGAGAAGAACAATGTTTAGATGCTCAGAGAGGTTGAGGAATGGAATACCAAAGATAGTGGAAAGAATACATTTTGAAGGTATTCCCTATAGATGGATCTTCTCTGAGGATCGAGGGTAAGAGAGTACCAAAGAGGAGGAAATAATGGTGAGGAGGGGATGCTGACAGAGGATGAATGTTTTCTCTTTTTCTTGGCAGGACTGGGAGATCAGTCCTGTGAACATGAGTGGCAATGGATAGAATGGAGATGAGGGTACTTCTCTCAAAGTCATCCAGAAGATTAGTGTCAAAGACACTGTGAATATGAGGTTTTTCTGGAATGAAGGTGACAGAAGGAGGAGGAGTAGGAGGATGGAAGAGATGTTTGTGATTGAAGGATGTAGATGGGTGAACTGAGTAGTTTCAGTGAGAGGTGAAGAAGGTGAGGGTGATGATGGAGCTGAGGTTTGAGAGGGAGTGGGAGAGAAGGAAGGTTGAGATGGAATGAGAGAGGATGAGGTTTGGGTGCGAGGCCTAGGGTGTTTGAAAGTTGGAGGTGCTGGAGGGGCTGTAGAAGAAGATGAAGGTGAGGAGAGGGTTGGAGTTGCAAGAGTAGAAGTTTCAGGGGCCTTGTAGATGCCACTGGCTCTTTCCCTTTGCTTGACCTTCTCTGGCAACTGCAGACGGCCCAGTTGGCCCTGACTCTTGCACTGATGGCCCAGATGGCCCTGACTCTTGCACTGATGGTCCAGATGGCCCTGACTCTTGTGCTGTTGGCCTGGTGGCCGAGGAATAGCTGCTGGTCTGCTCTGAGTAGCAGAAGGAGAAAATCCACCTGTCCTCGAAATTACTGACATCATGGACTTCATGTCTGACATTTCCTTGTTGAACCACCTTATAGCATTTTGGACTTGAGATAGTTCAGTAGAGGTTGTAGCTTGACTGGCAAGAATGCCTTGGACACTGGTCTGAACTGATGAAATATATCTCCTTGAGCCTTTAATATTTCCAAAACAAGCTTCAGATTTACTTTCCTGTGGCTCTTACTTTGCCTTCTGTGAACCACTCTCTTCTTTTGCCTTTTTGAGAGACTGGCTCCTCAATATTAGCAGGGTTTGTACTTGGTCCTTCATTTACAGGTATGTTGGCAGGAACTTGATTTCCCTGAGATGGTGCATCTGTCTCAGAGCATTCTCCATCATAGATTCCTCATTGCCATTTGTTCCCCTGAATAGGAGCATTGAGTTTAACATTTTCTTGCTCCCCTCTGAGTGGGAGCTTCTTCCAAAACAATTTCCTCAATGTGGCCTTCTGCCACTGATTCTGACAATTGAGACTCTCTAGCATTCGGCTCCCCTTGGCTGGGAGCTTCTTCCATAATCACTTATTGATGAGTAGCTGCTTGCACCTCAAAACTGACATTTACTTCAGTTAAATTTTTAGTATGGCCTGGTGCCATAGCTTCTCCTTCTGCAAGTCCACCTATTTCTGAAGTAACTGAGGTGGAAGGAAGGAATCCAACACTTCTCTTAGAATAGAGGCAACTCTGGAGGTGGGCAAGGGATCTGCCACACCTGCTACTGCTTCTCCCATTTGAGTTTCTGGAGAACAGAGTCAACCTCCATAACAGGTGATCCTGAAGTCTCTGCTTGTGCTTCCACTGCAGGTTCTGCTGCTGCTTGTTCTACAGCTACTGATTCTACCTCCAATTCTGCTGGTGGATCTGCTGCTTCTTTTGGAATCTCTGGGACATCTCCAATGATGGCCTCTCTCCCTCTGCCACAGAGGTCTTGGTCCATATTCCATTCCCACTGAGATTCCACTTTTCTTTAGGTTTCTGGATCTTAGACTGCCCCATCTTTTCCACAACTGCCCCAGATAGATTTACTCCAAAATGATTGAATTCGAGGTAAGTAGATGAGCATAGGGCAATGAACATTCAACTTGCTCTTGTATCCCAGATTTGATCATGGGCAAACTTCATTCTCTTCATCATGACCTCGGCCATGTTAATCTCCTTTTGCTGGATTACCCAGAACATCATATCCGAATCTGCCCTAGTACAAGTTGAGAAAGTGGCACTGCGGGGAACCATGATTTGGCAGATAATAAAATGAAGTAGATGGTTAAATGTAGTCATCTGATTGATATCTAATTTCCCGTCTCTCAGCCTGAAACCTGGACCTATAATGCCAAGACCCTTTACTTGATCGTTCACTGTGTGAACTCCACTGTGTCCAGAAGTCTTCACCCCAACAGCATGTGCAAAAGCTCATGATCTACATTAATTTGGATACCCTTGTCAGATGAGACAAGGGACCCATCCGCCTTTGACCTTAGACAAACATAAAAGGCTTTCACCAGGTCAGGATAGCTTACCTCGGTGAAGGTGGCAATATCCATCCACTGCATCCTTCCAATGTTTCTGCTATACTGTTCATGCCATTCTTCTCTAGATTTGGTACATCCACTGCTTTATTTCCGCAAACCTTTGTCTTGACGAATGTAACCTTTCCTGCTGCTCAGGGGACAATACTCAGCACTGTAGCCCCCTACACTTCCGGAGATCACTGGAGCGGCCATGGGTAGAGTGGAGAGAAAGGTTCTGGAGAAAGGAGATGATGGAAGGGATGGAAGCCCTCAAGGGATTCTTCGCGGGAAGAAGAGAAGGCTTCAAATCTTGTGGAGAGTCGATGCCGGAATCGTTAGGGCATCGGCTTTGGGCGAACAGATAAAGGAGAAATAAGGGTAAAGGTGGGAGATGAGTCGTTCCCACAACAATTTGACTAATTATAATACTTTATCGAAAAGGAGGCGCCAAAAGGGGTAACGGCAGAAAGCGACAAAAGGGTTTGACGGGTCAAACTACTTTAACACAATAGCGGTCAAATAAAGTGAATAAGCTGAGTTTTGCTTAATGCCAGAGAGAGAGAGAGAAAATTTCATTATAATCTGAAAAATTTGTATGCCAATTTAAATACATAAATCTTTTCACAAATTGCACATCCCTAATTCCCTACTAAGATGTAAATCTCTCTTCAGGTAGGGCTTTTGTGAAGATGTCTGCCAGTTGACCATTTGTATCTATAAAAGAAATTTCTAAATTACCACTGGCTACATGATCTCGAATGAAATGATATCTAACCTGAATGTGTTTAGTCCTGAGTGTTGCACTGGATTCTTGGTGAGGTTGATGGCACTTGTATTATCACACCGTAGTGGAATTAACTTGATATGAATGCCGAAATCCTCAAGTTTTGCTTTATCCATAGGAGTTGTGTACAGCAACTTCCAGCAGCAACATATTCAGCTTCACTCTATAGTTCTTTTGATCTACCTTTTTACCATTTTGATCACTGTCCATTCTGGTTGATGTGCTCATTGGCGTTGACAATGGCTTCGCACCTTCAAATCCAATTTCTTTAACAGCTCTTTAGTGTACTTGGCTTGACAGATGTGAGTGCCTTCCTTCCTTGCTTGATTTGCAATCCAAGGAAGTAGTTTAGCTCTCCCATCATACTCATTTCAAATTCTCCTGCATAAGCTATTCAAAGTACTTGCAAAGAGATTCATCAGTAGATCCAAAAATAATATCATCTACATATATTTGCACAAGTAGTATATGTTGACTTTTGATTTAATAAATAATATGCTATCTACTCGACCTCTAGTGAAACATGATCTAATAAGAAAGTACTGAGACTTTCATACCAGGCTCTAGGTGCTTGCTTTAAACCATATAAAGCCTTATGGAGTTTAAATACATGATTTGGAAATTCGGTGTCATCAAAACCTGGAGGTTGTTCAACATACACTTCCTCCTGATAAAACCATTTAGAAGGCAGATTTGACATCCATTTGAAACAATTTTAGTCTAATGCAGATGCATAAGCAAGTAAAATTCTAATAGCCTCAAGTCTAGCCACAGGTGCATAAGTTTCATCGAAATCTATGCCTTCCTCTTGGGAATAGCCTTGAGCTACCAGTCTGGCCTTATTTCTTAAGATCACTCCAGACTCATCCAGTTTATTTCTGAACACCCACTTGGTGCCAATATTAAATGATTGGTATGGTCGGAACAAGGGACCATACTGGTTTCTCTTGAACTGATTTAGTTCATCTTGCATGGCTATTATCCAAGATTCATCAGTTAAAGCTTCATTGACTATCTTGGCTCAATTTGAGAACAAAAGCTAAATAATCACAATGAATTACATTACCTCTTATTCTTACCCCTACAGATTGATCACCAATATGTTCTCAAGAGGGTGATCTTTCTTATGTCTCCATTCTTTTGGAAGATTTTCATGTTGAATTTCAGTTTGCCGCAGTTCTTCTAGAGGTGGATCTTCCTTGTCCTCAATTGAGGTATTCTTTAATTTTTCGGACAAGTCATCTGCATCATCAATGTCACTAATTTCTCCTTTTTCAAGGAAGGGTTAGATTCATCAAAAATAACATGCACAGATTGTTCAATTAATAATGAGCGTTATTGAAAACTCTATAACTTTTGGGTTTAGAAGTGTACCCCATAAAGATGCCTTCATTTGATTTGGCATCTAACTTACCAATGTCCCTTTTTCCATTTTGTGGATGAAGCAAGGACATCCAAATATTTTGAAGTGACTGATCGTAGGTTTCTTTCCCTTGTAGAGTTCATAAGCAGTCTTCTTCAGAATGGCCTGATCATTACCCTATTAATGATGTAGCTTGCAGTGTTGATGGCTTCGGCCCAAAAATATCTGGTAAGTCATATTCTGATAACATTGTTCTTGCCATATCAAAAAGAGTTCTATTTTTCCTCTCAACAATTCCATTCTGTTGAGGTGTCCTTGGTGCTGAGAAGTTGTGCTCAATTCCTTGGTCATCACAGAACCTAGTAAACATTTCATTTTGGATTCACTACCATGATCTGATCGGATAGAGATAATGGTGAACTTCTAATCTTTCTGAACTTTCTTGCTGAAGCTGACAAAATTATCAAGGTGTCATCTTTGTGCCCTAGAAGGATACCCAAGTAAATCTTGAGTAATCATCAACTATGACAAATCCAAAATTCTTTCCTCCAAGATTGGTAGTCCTCATTGGCCCAAATAAATCCATGTGAAGTAGTTCTAATGGCTTTGAGGTGGTCACTACTATCTTTGATTTAAAAGAGTTCTTGGTGTGCTTTCCTCTTGCACAAGGTCTGCAGATGCTATCCATTTTTGTGTTGACCTTTGGCAGTCCTTCCACTAGATTTCTCTTTTTGAGCTTGTTCAATCCATCCCAACTACAGTGGCCCAGTCTTCTGTGCCACAGCTCAGTTGATTTATCTTTGCTGGCTGCCAAACAGACATCTTGAACCTTGAGTTCCTGAAGATAGAGTACATACAAATTTCTTTCTCTATATGCTTCAAAGATGACTACTCCATCCTTTAATATGCTGCATTTTGATTCTTGAACTGAATCTGATGGCCTTTGTCACACAACTGGCTGATGCTAATAAGATTGTGCTTTAATTCTTTGACCAGCAACACATCTTCAATAACTGATTTTCCTTTGATGTTCACTAACCCACTTCCTATCATTGTGCCTTTTCCATTATCTCCATAAGAACTGTTCCTTCTTCATCTTAGAGATTGACGAAAAGCTTCTGGTTGCCTGACATGTGTCTTGAGCATCCACTATCCAAATACCATTTGGATGCTCTTGAATTTCCCTGAAATTTAAACATTAGTTTTAGGTACCAAGTTCTTTTGGGTCCTGATTGGTTAGTATCATTAATTTACCTTTTATTATCCATTTTTTATGTCTTGTTGGCATGTTGTTTACGATATGTCCTAATTATTGCAGTGATCACAGCAGGATAATTTGTTACCTTTTCTATATACTGAAATCAACTTTATATGCTATATCTTGTTCAGGTACAAATTTTGGTGTTGGATATGTTTTAGGGTAGACTATGGTTTCTTCATTATCTGGGGGTATATCCTAACCATTTTTCTTCTACCTGATTTCTAGTGCCTTTTAATATTAGAGAGTTTTTACCATTGGTAAAATTTTCTAGTGTGCTTGATAGTTCATTATTTTCTTCATTCAAGTTTTTAATTTCTTTCCATAATTCATCTGTGCTTTCTTGTTTTTTCCAATTTTGTTATTTGTTCATTCTTAGCTTTTAGGTCTTCACATAACAATTTATTTCTTCTTTTAAGTTCATTATTTGTTTTTCTAATTCTTCATTTTCTCTGTTTTTAGATCAGAATTAGTGTTCTCTAGACAAATGATATTTTTTTTTACTGACTTTTATAATTTGCATACTTCTTTATATTTATCATAAAGTTCATTAAATGCGCTTTCTAGATTATCCGAATCTGAATCATTACAGGAATCAAAGGCAGATTCAGAAGTTACCTTGTCTTCGGTGTTGGCCATGAGAGCCAGGTTGGCTTCTTCTCCACACGCTTGAGCTTGACTCATTGTCTGAGTCACTGCTG
>CM024760.1:157098208-157203629 GCA_014218235.1 Colocasia esculenta | reverse complement strand
CAAATAATATTTATTTATTATTATTATTTAAATAAAAATTTAAAATTTATTAGACCGAATCAAAGTCAAACAATATCAATATAATACAGTACGCTGGGTATTAGGTAAAAATCTAATTCAATTCAAGACGAGAGCTTGACCAATCTTGTAACGGAATAAACTTGGTTGTATGGTTGAATCAGATCAAATCAAAATCTTTTGGAACAATACGAATTGTACTGTTGGCTCAAAAAGGTTTAAAATTTAGTAATAAAAATTATTGAAGAAAATAATAAATAATTGATTTCTAACCATACGTGAGTATCAAAATTTTTTGAGAAAGATTTAGTACACCTTCATATTGTACTTTTAAGTATAATATGATTAAACAATAGTCCATGTGGCACCTCTCACATAGAGAGTTATAAAGTAACAACACAATTGTTTGATGCCAGATGGATTTATTACCTAGAGCGCAATATGAAAGTGCACTAAATCTTTCTCAAAATTTTTCAAATGCAATATGCTATGCCTGAACTACACCATGCAAAGAACACCTCTTCCTTATCATCTTTCTACATTTGTGTTTCTATAGCAGGATTATCTTGATTAATATGTATATATAGTGGTGCATGTATTCTTTTTAATAGTTAATATGGAGGTGGAGATTTAAATTATAAGGCGTTTGGTTGCACTTTTTATCATTTTTTCTCTAAAATTTAAAAAAGAAGAAGGACAGATGCATTGACACTTTTGGTAAATTTTTTTTTTATTTTAAGGAAGAAATGTTAACCATGTAAATCATCCTCCAAAATAAAAATAAGTACAAAATATTTTTTTTTAACTCACAGGACTCACTCCTTCTCTTCCCTCGAACCCCCCCTGCTCCTCCCCCCCCCCCCCCACCCCACCGGACCCCCCCCCCTTTTTCTTCTCTACCAAACATATCAAAATAAATTTTAAAAATTTTGATTTTTTTCCTAACACATAACGTCAAATTTTCATAATTTTAAATTTAAAGTTAAAAATTGACACAACATAATTTTTCAGATAAAAATAACTTTTTAAAAAAAGGTGTTCCCAAACACTCTATTAGATCATAAACGTTAGAGAGTTGAACTGTTGGACTGCTCCTTATATACAGTACTTTTACATTTATCTTTATAATAAAGTTATTTTTACAATTATCTCAAATATGATTGTTCACATGTATTCTTTTGATGATGAGAGTATGTGGCACTAAAGATGGCTAGTATAAAATTGAAGTGAACTTGGATGAAGTGCATTTATCTATATGATTCGTTCCAATTTAAGTACACATTTTTTTTGCTCACATACATTAACAGGCAATTGGTTTGCACACCTTTGGTTTACTAGTTTTGTGTGTGAGAGGAAGGGGAGATATGTAGGGGTGTCAATGGGTTGAGCTGTCCATAGGTCCAATAGACAGTCCGTTTTGGACTCAATCAGGGCCAAAAATCGAATGTCCCATTGAGCTCTATTAAAGCCCATTTGTTAAGGTCTATTAATCAACAGGTCATACTTGGATTGGCCCATCGGGCCCAAGGATTAGTGTTATTTGTTGTCTCCTCTTTCTTCTCCCTTTTTCCCACAGCAACTTCCCACTTCCTTCTTCCCATGAGACGTGGGTACTATGTTCTCTACTGTCTTCTCTCACCCACTATCTCTGCTATGGAATCCTCTGCAAAACCTTGGAATCAAGGCTCCAGAGGACCAAGCATGAGCTGGTTTAGGAGGATGGATCTCCTTGACTCGCCATCAGCCTCCATGTTCCTCGGCGAGGTTGCCTTCTGCAAGCTGCGACAATTTCCCTTCTCGACTTCTTTTCTCAATGAGCAAGAGCAGCTGGCGTTGGCCTCGATATCCTGGGCCCACCAATGTGGTTGACGTCCCCATCCGGAGCTTCGTCTCTTGGCCCACTCCGTCCCCTGTCGACTTCTTTGAGAGAGTGGTGATCTGATCTAGATTGGGAGCGTGGCGGTATATGGTGCCTCGCTCCGGTGCCCACAGGAGTGCACTGAAGTTGAGGTCTACCTGTAGAGCCTCTATTCCTGGAGAGCATTTATTCGTAGGATAAGCTATAACGTGTATATAGATAGATTTGCCCTCAACTCTACAGACTATGATCGACAACGACAAGCACATCTTGTTCCACTATCATGGATTATTACGAGAACTATTGTTGCTCGTCTAGGCGATGTCCACCTCCACCTATACATTGCCGACGGGTTCGCCTCCACATGGGTCCCAAACTGCAGCTCTGCCATCTTCGATGATCTGGAGGCACAACAACGACATCAGGGACCAAGTGCCTACCAAGAGATCAAGCAGCGCCTCAATTGCCAATGCCGAGGGGATCCAAGATAGCTTCTTGGCGAGCCCAGTAGAGATGGTAGGCACTACCCCCTCAGAGATGAGCATGGCATACATGGCCATTACTTACCCAATGACAAAGGACAAGAACATGACAATGAGTGCCACAGCCTACGCCCAAGGACACTCCCTATACGCAAACGACGAGGAGGGCCTTTCACAATATTAGCTGATATTCGAAGAACCTGAAGTGGACAACAGAGATTGGAGGGAAGGGAAAGAATAGCCCCACCTCCACACATACACGTTCCAAGCGTTGATAGCGTCGGCCGCGACGAAGAAGGTGGAGGTGCCGAAGAAGGTGAAGAAGGCCAAGAAAGGGTGAAAAGTCGAGGAGGGAATGGTTTGTTGGGATAGAACGAGCCGAGCCCCAATGAGCCAATTTAAGTTTAATTATTTTAATTTATTAGATTTAGTTTGAGTTTGAGTTGGGCTATTTTAATTTTGGGCTAGGCTGGTTTTGACTGGGCCAGCCCAAACCCACTTATTGACACTGGATATGGTCGAGAAGAGAGAGGTGGGTAGAGACGAAGGGAGAGGTTTGGCTACCAAACTAAATATTTATTTGTATGTTATTATTTTTAAAGAAAACTAGCCTATTATAATATCTCTTATAAATTCTTTACAAATCAATTTCTTATGGACCTCATGATCCTTTATGTATATGGATGGCTAATCAACTAGCATTATGCTGTTTATGGATTCCTATGTATTATTAGTTCTTGCAAGTGTTATGGCCATTATGTGACCTGTATGGTGTGCAGGCTTCAAAATGTGGGTTTACAGAGTTTCTACCTAAAGATGGTGAAATGCGGCAGGATCAGTTGACGAGTATAAAATGCGGTAATATGGGAGAACATGTTACTAGTTGTGGATTGTTTGATTGACATATTGCGGTTATAGATGCTCGGCAAGCCAATTCACGTGAGTGATGACACTTGTAATTATGTACAATCACTTTTGGTAATATTATAAGACAATTTTCTCATTGTATATTCCATACGTACGATATTGTGATGTTTATGGATTGTGCAATGAGAATTAGATCATGATGAGATCATGATAATAAGGCCGATCCTTTTTAAACACAGATCCTAAATATTCCTAGTCATAGGTTACTCAAGAAGGACATTGAGATGACCAGACAAATTGGTGTGCCGTCCATGTGATGGAAGCATCTGGTTTCATAGCTACTCGTGTGGAGATACTAGGGATATGGCAAGTGCCATTGGAGAATAAGTTCACTGAATGATCCACTCTCGGAATGTTGTATGGTTGATGATACATGATTGTCAGACAATGATTCCGTAGTCACAGTTGTGTAATTGGTCCTTAGATTTGAGACACCAATATGTCTTGTTTGAGTACTCAATTCTTTGATACTAGTTTTATAGGTCTGGATGTTCCAGGTCTAGTATAGTCAGTCATTGAGAATAGTAGCCAAGCTTAAAAATGCAATTGTGTGTCAATAGAGGATCATCCACTCTCGGTTTCGTGAGAGAATATCCCACATTATCTACTTAGGCAAATCCCTAGCTAAGGTCAATCGGATTTAGGAAGAAGGAGTTCTCTGAGAGAATCTGATAAGAGTTTGACTTTAACAGATTCCGTATAGGCCTGACAGCATCATGCTTAATATATTGTATCTAGGATACTAGATGTATGAGGGACTATATATATACAATAATTGTGGGCAGAAAGGTCCAATAGACTTGATCACTTGTGCCATCTCGGATTATGACATAGTGACATAGTACATCCATAATTAATGAGTTGAGTGAATACTATGGAGTAATTCACTAAGTAAGAAGGAGTTCTGAGTCAGAAAGAGTTCTGACATGTGCAACTCACTGGCAGTTCAGTATTGGGCTTAGAAGGTCACACACATAAGGTGGATAATGCGATGAATAGAGGATTGGATAAAAGTTATCTAATAAGCCTTCTTTAACCTATATAAATCTATTAGATGAGACCCATAACCCTAGACCTAATGGATAGAGATCCATGGGTTATTGGGTGTATAGTGAAAGGATCCATTAAGGGGCGCATACCAGGATTATGTCACATCGCCCTTCTAGAAGGAGGATGCCTCATCATCTTGTATGATGACAAGTGTCCACCCCTTCTAGAAGGAGGACACCTCATCATCATGCCATGATGGCACTACGAGGTGTCCCTATGAGGTGTCTTTTGCCATGATGACATGACGAGGTATCCTATTAGGTGTCCTTCGCCATAATGACACTACGAAGTGTCCTTGTAATGATGGTATGATGAGGTGTCTCTGATTAGGTGTCATGTAAGGATTTCTATAAATAGAAGGGGTTCTCCTAAAATCATAGGTTATAACTTTAGGAGAAGCCACCTTCTTCCTTCTCCTCCATCCCATCTCTCCCTCCCGTAGCCTCCCTTGCAAGAGGGGATCCAAGAGGGCTATCTCTCCTGTTGCTGCTACTACCTGCGCTACTAGCCACTATGTAGAGTTGGATGATGTGAAGGAGAGGCTCTGTCAAAGAAGGAGGTGTTGTCATCGCTAGTCGTCCACTGTGTGGATACCACTAAGGGAGTCTTGCTAGAGCTCCTTCAAACCAAGGACTAGTTCTACACTTCAGGGAATATGATCTCCCCTAGGTGAGATAATCTCACACCTTGTTTGTATGTATGATTACATGCACTGTACATCATAGCCCAATAAGTACTTGGATGGAAATCATTTTTTTTTTTACTTCCATTGCGCATGTGATGTCCCAAGTCGATTTCCAGCATTATTTTTACTTATGTCGATTGATCGAGGTGTCTTGGCATGTGGCAAATTGTTTCATCGAATTTCTCAAGCCTTGGACGAGGGGAAGCATGTCGCGGTCAAGGTGTTGTTGAAGAAGAAGCCTCCGGAAGAGGGCTATCTAGCCATGGGTTGCTGCTAATGCGAAAAGGGTCTGAGATTAAGAAGAGCGACACAGTCTGAAGAGGAAAGCTCTTCCTCTGGTGGCTCCTTTTGTGAAGAGGGTGATTACTACCCCATCCACTACTGCACTTGCGTCCTGCACTCCCCAGTCAACCATGTTGGCTTGCTCCATTGTCGTGACACCTCCTTTGGATGAATGCCTCTCAAGATCAGTGGTGGAGGTGCCTATAATAGGGGATCCATTTGGGACTACCTTAGTGTGTGGAGGGGGGGGGGGTGCACTATATACACGTTTAAAAAGCCAGTGGCCCCACTGGCGTAAGCCTCGACCCGACCAATGGCGGGGAGCTTCAATCCTCCTCCTCCTCTCGCAGCTGGCATCACTCATTCTCAACATCAACCAGGGAGTCATTATCCCATGAGGAATGATGGCACAGAAAGGATCCATGCCTTATTTAATGCCAATAGCTCGACCGATTGAGAATTGCTCTAGGATGGGGATGTCTGCCTTGCACAGTGTAGAACACCTTGCAATCATGTTGGATGAGGTGAAGGGGAAAAGGCATATCAGAACTGGAAGTGGGGGTGGCATGTCTTATGCAGAGTAGTCTTGGCTAGATGAGAAGTGTGCTGATCTCTCCCAGGAAGTTGCTTTGTTCAAGTGGGAGGTCTAGGCTCTTTGAGATGATGTGAGAGCATACCAGGAGAAGATCTATGGGTTGAAGGATTCCCTATAGTAGGAGAGGTGCTGGGAGATCATGAGCTTCACGGGCAGACTCCGGAAGGAGGCATATAAGGAGCATGCCTAGGAGCTCGAAGGTGGTCTCTAGGTATCCGATGAACACACAGTGGCCGAGTTTAGGGCTCAGATGAGTTTCATAGCATCTGGTGGATGCAACTTACGATGGTTACAAGAATAGGGTCAACTATAGGGATACAAAGGGGTTCTCCTAGGGCTTTGCTCGGGAGGGTAAGCAGGCCTAAGATGTGACGGAACGCCTCGTTCAAGCCCATTAAACTAATAACAAGCCTGACATGAGTCCGCCTCGCGAACGGGCCGTAGCCTCGCTAGGGATATCAAACACACGTCCGTGGAAACACAAAGGAACGCACCAAAATTTATATATATATAATATAACGCAAGTTTACATAGCCAGACTTCCATAAACTGAAAGAAAGTACAGGAGCCTGGGCATAACCCAAGGTACAACTAGAAGAATTAAACAACTAGCTACACTGCTACTGCTACACTGCTGGAGGTACTGACCCTGTACCACTACGACGCGGCTCTGAACTGGACGACGGTCGAGAGAGACGTCCTCCTCGCCCTCGCCTGGGGAGTAGGTGTGAGCCTCGCTAGTCATGGTGTAGACACCCGATTATGACTATTGGGTTGAACCACATTTCTTGTTATCTTAGTAGGCCCTAATGGTCACTCACCTTGAGGCCCATCATTGCCTTGTTTTGAGCCCATTAAGCCATAAATGCCTTGAAATCCCGTAATTTATCACTTGAGAGAGTCCTTGGAGCATTATAATTCTCATCTTATCATGTGGTTAGGATGATAGTTCGAGATAATTCAGATTTATTGTCGCGACGCATCGTGGCTCCGCGACTCTAATCGCGACAGTTTTGGCTGCAGGACAGCCCATGCATGTTACATGCACGTGGACAATGCTGTCGCGTCCCCCCGCACCGTCGCGTTTCTAGTCGCGACCCTACGATATGTCGCGACAATGACCGAACCCTGGGCCTCTATAACTACCCCCTATTTATCCTCCTATGAACTTGATTAATCTAAGGATATCTTGCCCCTTGGGGCGGGATTCCAGCCCTAGGGACTCTCTAAGGGTTGCTAAGGACTCTATATCTGATTTTGATGAAGCTTACTCTAATTTCTAATTTCTAACATTTTAAGGAGATAATGTCACTTATGTGCCCAGCTAGCTAGCCCAGAGGGGGGGTGAATGGGTTATTAAAACTTCGATGTTTGATTAAAACCTGTTTACTGAAAAGATTGCACAACTTAATAACAAGGTTAGAGTTAGAGCAAACAAGACAACAATCACACCAAAAACACAACCACAAGACACAGGATTTTTATCCTGGTTCGGAACTCCTCTCCACAGGAGACCTACGTCCAGTCCTGAGCAATACCTCAGGATTTTACTACCAAGGGTACAATCCCCCTTACGGATCCTTACACCCCAGCCTCAACTGGTCTTCCTTCAACCTGAAGGGTACAACAACCACCCTGGATACCACCAGGTCTTCCTTCGTCCAGAAGGGAACACAAACTAATCAGAAAGGTTGTGAAAACAGGCTTCAGATTCTAGCTTGACCAGCTACAACCTGAAGCTCCTAGGCCCCTGAGAGAGAAAGAGATTTACAAGGTTTTTCTCTCCAAGGACCACACAGGCTCTTACAATTTGAGGATCCTTTTGAGCACAGTGAGCTAAGAGCTTAGAACCAGGTTTGGAGTGGAGGCTTCGCTCTTCTTCAAAGTTCTAAAGATTCTTCAAGATGTTCCTTCTTTTCGTCTTGAGTCTTCTATTTAAACTGTTGATTCAAATTCGAACGTTGAAAAGTCCGTTGTCTTATCCTTGTGTACGTTAGACTGGTTACTGAGGAAGCTTCTGATCGTCAGTCTTTTATCCTGGTGTACACGCCAAAGAGATGTCATAGAACTTGTATCTTGTGTCCAACGTTGTCCAGATGAGTCTTGTCAGATATCTGTAAGCATATCATCAATGAATAGAAGACAGCTAGGACTGCTGTCTATTGTTAGTTGAGATGGAACAGATATTGCAGTATATAGCAAAGCTCCTTTCTGTCCAAGAAAAAGTGCGTAGACAGAGTAGCATAGAAATGGAAGATATTGTCTGCATGCATGGGAGATACGATCGGAGAGCATTTAATGCATGGCAGTCAACGGACAAGATATGTCTTTGACTTTTCAACGCTATTAAAAAGATTATACAGATGCATCAAGAAATTCGATAAAGAGAATCTTGCTGACTTTAACTTATGAAATCGTTATGAGTTATAGCAAGTCGTTATGAACTGTAAAGAAATCGTTGTGATAACTTATGAAGTCGTTGCGCGTTCTAAAGAAATCGTTGCAAGAAATCGTTATGACTAATAAGGAAGTCGTTACGCGAAATCGTTATGACTAATAAAGAAGTCGTTACGCGAAATCGTTATGACTGATAAAGAAGTCGTTGCGCGAAATCGTTATGACTAACAAAGAAGTCGTTGCGCGAAATCGTTATGACTAATAAAGAAGTCGTTGCGCGAAATCGTTATGACTAATAAAGAAGTCGTTGCGAGTTCTAAAGAAATCGTTACGAGGTCTAAAGAAGTCGTTACGGCTAGAGAGTCGTTGCGAGTTCTAAAGAAATCGTTACGAGGTCTAAAGAAGTCGTTACGGCTAGAGAGTCGTTGCGAGTTCTAAAGAAATCGTTACGAGGTCTAAAGAAGTCGTTACGGCTAGAGAGTCGTTGCGAGTTCTAAAGAAATCGTTACGAGGTCTAAAGAAGTCGTTACGGCTAGAGAGTCGTTGTGAGTTCTAAAGAAATCGTTACGAGGTCTAAAGAAGTCGTTACGGCTAGAGAGTCGTTGCGAGTTCTAAAGAAATCGTTACGAGGTCTAAAGAAGTCGTTACAGCTAGAGAGTCGTTGCGAGTTCTAAAGAAATCGTTACGAGGTGGTCTAAAGAAGTCGTACGGTAACGATTCGAGTGCTCCGGTCAAAGAGTAAGTCGTTACAGGGACTTAGATAGAAATGATGGGACTTACCAGATTGTCTTGATCTTTCATTTTTCTTTTGCTTCCTGTCTCAAGGCTCAAGAAATCTATTAGTGTTATTTTGTTAATCATCAAAATTAATATATAAAAAATGGAAATATTTATTATGGGGACAGTTTGGTCATCAATCTCCCCTTTTTGATGATGACAAAATATACTAAACATCATACAAAAAATGAAATATGTTTTCAGATTTTCGTTAGTTGTCTCCCCCATTTTGTCATTAAGCAAAAAGATAAGCTGTGAGACAAAGAAGAGAGAAAGATTTTTATTAAGAAGGAGAAAGATATAATACAGAGGAGATAACAAGGAGGCATGCTGTGAGATGACAGCCCATGCCTTGATCTCAAGATCCTCAAAAATTTGCAGAAACACTCCAAAGGTAACTGAGAGGAGGGTCCCATGGAAGGGATGTTCCTCTGAATGTAGAGTTGCCTTTGCTGCTATGAACTCTCCATACTGAGTTGTCCAAAATAAATCTGAAGTAAGTACTCTTGCCAAAACTGGCCCTATGGAGAAATCTGTCCAAGGAAACTGGATAGTGAAGTTGGTGATTTAACAGATCCTGCTTTAGGGCAAAGAAGGCAGAATATCTAGCTGCCCAGACAGCATAGAGCTCTGGTAGGGAGCGATGGAATTGAGATCCATAAAGGCTTCTGCAGAAAGAGTCGGCTTCCTCTGACTAACAGATCTTGATTGATAGCTTCCAGTTGCTGATAAGAGGCACGATATAGAAGCTCCCATTCTGATGAGATGAGTCGTTCACACTCAGAAATGAGTGGAGCTAAGGTCAGGGAAGAGATGCGGCCAGTGATATTCTCTGAAGATGAACCGCAAGAAGGAGGGAGATCGGCCCTGCTTTGCTGACATCCGGCCCAGCTGCCTTGCAAACATGTCGAGAGCATGAGATCCAGCATCTGAATTAAGCACTAACGAGTGCAGCTTCGGCAGAAGAACTGGAAACTCAGCCTTGAAGGAGACAAAATACTGTAAAAGGAAGGTTGAGAGGGGTCTCTGATTGCCGCACAGTAATCTGTGAGTTGAACTGGCAAAATTGAACTTCTGGAATTTTGTTCAAATAACAGAAGTCACTGTACAACTGAAAAGCTCTGGCAATGCGAATTTCCTTCAAAATGAAGGATCCCCAGGAGTTCTTGTGCTGGAAGATAAACCACTCAGAGAAGGTGAGTGGGTGATCTCTGTGAGAGAGGGATTCGGCCCTTGCAGTCAGGTATTTTGAGTACTGAGCCTTGTTCCCTTGATGGCTGCCCACTGATCTTCAGTCTTGAACTCAGTGCCCTCAAAGATTTTGGACTTGAAAGGTTGAGATATCTGAGTAAAGGGAAGAACAATGGCTAGGTGTTCGGAGAGGTTGAGAAAAGGAATACCATAAATGGTAGAAAGAATGCATTTCTGGAGGTATTCTCTGTAGATGGGTCTTCTCTTAGGATCAAGGGTAAGAGAGTACCATAAAGGAGGATAGAGAGAAGCAGAGGGAGTGCTTAGAGAGGAAGAGGTTTTCTCTTTTCAGGACAGGACTAGGAGGGTCAGTCCTGTGAATGTGAGAAGCTGTGGAAAGAATGGTGAGGAGAGTGTTCCGTTCAAAAGGGTCGGGAACATTGGTGTCAAAATACCAAGAGGCAGAGGTTTACTGGAGGAAAGGTAACAGAATTAGGAGGAGTAGGAGGATAGAACAAGTGTTTAGGATTAAAGGAAGAGGTTGGTTGAGGATGAGATGTTGGGTTTTAATAGATGAAGGTTGAGGAGTTAAGGAGGATGAAGCTGAGATGAGAGCTGGAGAAGGTGAGAAGGAGGGTTGAGAGGAAGTAGAGGATGAGGAAGGTTTTGTGCGAGGCATGGGATGTTTTATGGTTGGTGGAGCAGGAGGTGCAGTAGGAGGAGATGAAGGTGTGGAGAGGTTGGAGTGGCAGAGAGAGAAGAAGTATCAGGGGCCTTGGATACTGACACTGGCTCTTTTCCTTTGGCCTGACTTTTTTGACTGCAGGAGAGGGTCCTGAAGACCCTGAGGCTGCCACTGGTCCGGGTGACCTTACAACAGATGGCCCTGATGGCCCTGACTCCTGAACTGGCGGCCCTGTTGGCCCTGAGACTTCTGCTGGAGGCCCTGGTGGCCTAGGAACTTCAGCTGGAGGCCCTGGTGGCCTAGGAACTTCAGCTGGACTGCTCTGAGTAGGTGCAGGAGGGACACCACTAGATTGAAATACTAGCCAGCAAATTTTTCATATCAGACTTTCTTATTGAAATACTCATAGCATTTCTTATTGAGGATACATCTGAGGAGGTTGATACTTGATTTGAAACGATTCCTTGTATACCATTCTGAACTGATGTCAGGATCTCCTTGGGTTTTTAGCAAGGCCATAACATGCTTCAACTTTATTTTCCTATGGCCCTTCCTTGACCTCTGTGAACAACTCTTTTCTGCTTACTTGGCTGAGAGACAGGCTCCTCAAGATTTACAGCTGCACTTGGGCCTTCACTATCATCAACCAAGGCTTCATTCTCTGCTTTTCACTCTCAGCATGCTCCCCCTGAATGGGAGCAGGGACTTCAAAATTCTTGCTCCCCTGAGCAGGAGCTTCTTCCAAGACGACATCTTCATCAGGTCCACCTGCCTTAGAAGAGGCTGAGATGGAGGGAACAGAGTCAAAATCTCTCTCAAATAGAGGTGACTAAGGTGGTGGGCGAGGAATCAGCCACACCAGCTGCACCCTCTACCAATTGAGCTTCGGATAGGCATCCCACAGTTGACTCAACTGGTTCTTGCTCTGCTGGACTTGCTGCTTCTTGCTCTACTTCTACTGCCTCTGGAATATCTGCAATAACTGCTTCTCCTTCAGCCACAGAGGATTTCGACCAAACTCCTTCTTGCACTGAAAAGCCACTTTTCTTCAGGTTCCTGGACCTTATAGACTGGCCCATCTTTTCAGCGACCGCCCCTGACAGATCTACTCCATAGTGCTTGAAAATCTTGGTCAGAAGATGGGCATATGGAAGGGAAACATTCAACTTGCTCTTTGTTTCCCATAACTGAGCATGTGCAACCATCATCCGCTCAGTCATCACTGCGGCCAGGTTTATCTCTTTGTTCTGGATTGCCCAGAACATTATGTCCGAATCTGCCCTAGTGCATGAAGAAAAGGTAGCACTACGGGGAACTAAGATTTGGCAGACTATAAAGTGCAGCAACCGGTTGAACGCGGACATCTGATTAATATCCAGCTTCCCATCCTTCAACTTAAATCTGGACGATGATCCCGAGACCTTTGACTTCATCATTCACAGAGTGAATGCCACTAAATCCTGAGGTCTTCACTCCAAACAGATCACGCAACAGCTCATGGGTTATTCTGATTTGAATACCCTTGACAGAGGAAACAAGGGATCCATCTGCTTCTGACTTCAGACAGATGTAGAAGGCTTTTACCAAGTCCGGGTAGCTTACCTCACTGAGTGTGACCACATCCATCCACTGCGATCTTCTTATAGTATCAACTAGCCTGGCCATGCCACTCTTCTCAAGATTCTGAACATCCACCGCCTTGTTTCCGCAAATCTTTGTCTTCACAAAAGTAAATCTTTCTTGCTCCTTTGGGGATAAATACTCAGCACTGTAGCCCCCAACACTTCCGGAGATCAACGGAGCGGCCATGGGTGCAGAGAAGAAAGGATTTTGGAAGGGAGGATGATGGAAGGGACGGAAGTTTTCGAAGGAGTTCTTCGCGGGAAGAGAAGAAGGCTTCGAAAGTTGCAGAGAGACGATCCCAAAATCGTTAGGGCATCAGCCTTAGGTGAACAGATAGAGAATAAAAAGGGTAAGGTGGAAGGCGAATCGATCTCAAAACGGTTTGGATAAATTAATATTACTTTAATGACGGGAGCGCCAAAAGGCGGCAAAGGTAGAAAGCGACAAAAAGGTTTGACAAGTCAAACACTTTCTACACAGAAGCGGTCAAAGCATATAGATAATCAGAGTTTTGTTTAATTTTAACGGAGAGAGAACTTTTCATTTAATCTGAAAAATATATGTCAATAACATCACAGAAACTCTTTCACAAATTGCACATCCCTAGTTCCCTTCTAAGAGATGTAAATCTCTCTTCAGGTAGGGCTTTTGTGAAGATATCTGCCAATTGACCATTTGTATCTATAAACGAAATTTCTAAATTACCACTAGCTACATGGTCTCGAATAAAATGATATCTTACCTCAATGTGTTTCGTCCTTGAGTGTTGAACTGGATTTTTGGTGAGGTGATGGCACTAGTATTATCACACAATAGAGGAATTGATTTGATGTGAATGCCGAAGTCTTCAAGTTGTTGCTTTATCCAAAGAAGTTGTGTACAGCAATTTCCAGCAGCAACATATTCCGCCTCAGCTGTTGATAGAGCTACTGAATTTTGTTTCTTGGATGTCCATGATATTAAGCATCCTGCAAGAAACTGACAACATCCACTGGTGCTTTTTCTATCTACTTTGCAACCAGCATAATCAGCATCTGAATATCCTATTAGATTTATCTCACAAGATCTAGGATACCAGAGACCTAAATCATGAGTTCTAGCTAAGTATCTAAATATTCTTTTTATAGAGATTAAGTGAGACTCTCTAGGGTCTGCCTGATATCTAGCACACATGCATACACTGAACAGAATATCTGGTCTACTGGCAGTTAAGTAAAGTAATGATCCTATCATACCTCGATAATTCTTTTGATCTACCCTTTTACCTTTTTGATCACTGTCCATTCTGGTTGATGTGCTCATTGGAGTTGATAATGGCTTTGCATCTTCAAATCCAAATTTCTTCAACAGCTCTTTGGTATACTTTGCTTGACAGATATGAGTGCCATCCTTCCCTTGCTTAATTTGCAATCCAAGGAAGTAGCTTAACTCCCCCATCAAGCTCATTTCGAATTCTCCCTGCATAAGCTTTTCAAAGTACTTGCAAAGAGATTCATCAGTAGATCCAAAAATAATATCATCCACATAGATTTGTACAAGAAGTATATGTTAACTTTAGATTTTATAAATAATGTACTATCTACTTTACCTCTAGTGAAACCATGATTTAATAAGAAATTACTGAGCCTTTCATACCAGGCTCTAGGAGCTTGCTTTAGACCATATAAGGCCTTATGTAGTTAAATACATGATTTGGAAATTCAGAGTCGTCAAAACCTGGAGGTTGTTCAACATAAACTTCCTCCTTGATGAAACCATTTAAAAAGGCTGATTTGACATCCATTTGAAAAAGTTTTAAATCAAGTGCGGATGCATAAGCAAGTAAAATCCTAATGGCCTCAAGTCTAGCTACAGGTGCATAAGTTTCATCGAAATCTATGCCTTCCTCTTGGGAGTAGCCTTGAGCCACCAATCTGGCTTTGTTCCTTAAGATTATTCCAGATTCATCCAGTTTATTTCTGAACACCCATTTGGTGCCAATAACTGAATGATTGGATGGTCTAGGAACAAGTGACCATACTTGGTTTCTCTTGAACTGATTTAGTTCATCTTGCATGGCTAGTATCCAAGATTCATCAGATAACGCTTCATTGACTGTCTTAGGCTCTACTTGAGAAACAAATGCTAAATAGTCGCATGGAATTACATTACCTCTAGTTCTTACCCCTACAGATGGATCACCAATGATGTTTTCAGGAGGGTGATCTTTCTGATGTCTCCATTCCTTTGGAAGATCTTTATGTTGGATTTCTGTTTGCTGCAGTTCTTCCAGAGTTGATCCTCTTTGTCCTTAATTGAAGTTTTCTTTAATTTTTCGGACAAGACATCTGCATCAATGTCACTAATTTCTTCCTTTTTCAAGGAAGGGTTAGATTCATCAAAAATAACATGTACTGATTGTTCAATTAATAAGGAACGTTTATTGAAAACTCTATAACCTTTAGGTTTAGAGAATACCCCATGAAAATGCCTTCATCTGATTTGGCATCCAACTTACCAATGTCCCTTTTTCCCATTGTTATGGATGAAGCAAGGACATCCAAATATTCTGAAATGGCTAATCTTTGGCTTCTTTTCTTTGAAGAGTTCATAAGCAGTCTTTTTCAGAATTGGCCTGATCATCACTCTATTTATGATATAACATGCAGTGTTGATAGCTTCGGCCCAGAAATATCTTGGCAGATTATATTCTGATAACATTGATCTTGCCATATCAAAAGAGTTCTGTTTTTCCTCTCAGCAATTCCATTCTGTTGAGGTGTCCTTGGAGCTGAGAAGTTGTGCTCAATTCCTTGATCATCACAGAACTTCGAAACTTTTCATTCTGAAACTCACCACCATGATCTGATCGAATAGAGATAATTGAGAATTTCTGATCTTTCTGAACTTTCTTACTGAAGCTGACAAAATTCTCAAATGCGTCATCTTTGTGCTCTAAAAAGGACCCAAGTGAATCTTGAATAATCATCAACTATTACGAATCCAAAATTCTTTCCTCCCAAACTGGTAGTCCTCATTGGCCCAAATAAATCCATGTGAGTAGTTCTAAGGGCTTTGAGGTGGTTACTACAGTCTTTGATTTGAAGGAGCTCTTGGTGTGCTTCCTCTTGCACAAGGTCTGCAAATGCTATCCAATCTGAAATTCACCTTTGGCAGTCCTTCAACTAGTTTTCTTTTTCTGAGCTTGTTCAGCCCGTCCAGCTGCAGTGGCCCAATCTTCTGTGCCACAACTCAGTTGATTTATCTTTGCTAGCTGCCAAAACACATCTTGATCCTTGAGTTCATCGAGATATAGAACATACAAATTTCTTCTCTGTAGGCTTCAAATATGACTTCCACCATCTTTTAAGATACTGCATTTTGATTCTGAAACTGAATTTGATGGCCTTTGTCACACAACTGGCTGATGCTGATGAGATTGTGCTTTAACCCTTTGACCAGCATTACATCCTTTATGACTGATTTTCCTTTGATGTTCACAGACCCGCTTCCTATCACAGTCCCTTTTCCATTATCTCCATAGGTACTGTACCTTCTTCAGCTTGGAGATCAACAAATATCTTCTTGTTGCCTGACATATGCCTTGAGCACCCACTATCCAAATACCATTTGGATGCTCGATGGTTAACCTGAAATGAGAACATCAAGCTTTAGGTACCCAAATTTTCTTTGGGTCCTGATTGGTTAGTATCATCAACTTTACCTTTTAATATCCATTTTTTATGTCTTGTTGGGCATGTCACTCTAATGTGTCCTAGCTTGTTGCAGTGACTGCAGCAGGATAACTTAGTTACTTTTTCTATGTATTTGAAATCAGCTTTGTATGCTACATCTTGTTCGGGTACAAATTTGGTGTAGGATATGTTTTAGGGTATTATATATTGGTCTTATTATCTGGGGGTGTATATCCTAGTCCATTTTTCTTTTTACCCGATCTCCTAGCACCTTTTAATATTAAGAGTTTTTACCATTGGTAAATTTTTTAGGGTGCTTGCTAGTGTATTGTTTTCTTCTTTAATTCATTTACAGTTTTTCTTAGATCATCTGAGTTTTCCTGTTTTTCTAGGTCAGTGATTTTTCTGTTCTTGTCTTTTAAATTTTCACATAATAGTTCATTTCTTCTCTTAAGCTCAACTATTTGTTTTTCTAGTTCTTCGTTTCAGATTTTAAATCTGAGTTGGTATTTTCGAGACATGTGATATTTTTCTTGCTTAGCTTAAGTAGTTTACACTTCTTTATACTTATTGTAGAGTTCATTAAATGCACTTTCCAAATTATCCGAATCTGAGTCATTACAGGAATCGAAAGAAGAATCAGATGTTACCTTATCCTCGGTATTCGCCATGAGAGCCAAGTTAGCTTCTTCACCTTCACTGCTCGAGCTTGACTCACTATCTGAGTCTGCTGTTGTCCCATGCAGCTGCCATGGCTTTCTTTTTGAATCTTCTGAACTTCTTGGAGCTGTCCTTCTCTTGTGATCATTTTTCTTTAACATTGGACAGTCTGCCTTGATATGTCCAGGTTTCTTACATTCATAGCAAAGTGGCTCATTCTCTTCTGATCTTTTCCATCTGGTCTTTTGAGATCTTTGTTTTTCTTGAAGTACCTCCTACCAGACTGGAACTTCTTCTTCTTTGCCAAGATTCTCTGCAATCTTCTTGAGAGCATGGCTTCTTCATCATCACTATCTTTGCTATCTTCACTTTATCTAAGGATTCTTCTGATGAGTCCCCATTAGCTTTGAGCGCATTTGACTGCTTCTTTCTACTGGAGGGTTCTCCTAGTCTTTCCATGTTTATTTCATGGGCCATGAGAGACCCAATGAGTTTTTCTACTGACATTTTCTTAAGATCATTAGCTTCTTCGATAGCTGTGACCTTTGCCGTCCATGAAGATGGCAGGGATCTGAGAATCTTCCTTACCATATCTGCATTTCATATGACTTTCCTAGACTTGCTAGGCCATTAGTAATGTCAGTGAATCTACTAACATTTGGGTAATAGACTCACCTGTTTGCATTTGAAATTTCATACTGAGTGACAAGAATGTCGATTCTTGTCTCCTTTACTTTGTCTGTACCTTCATATGTGATCTTTAACTTTTCCCACATTTCATGGATGATTTGCATGCTGAAACTCTGTTGAACTCTTTCTTGCTTAGAGCACAACATAGAATGCTCTTAGCTTTACAGTTCAAGGAGATTTTCTTTCTATCTTCATCTGTCCATTGTGCTTTCTCATTTGTGACGACCAGATCACCTTCTTCCACTATTGACCAGATTTGATAATCGTGGCCTTGTAGAAAGTATTCCATCCTGTCTTCCAATACGTATAATCTTCACCATCGAACAAGGGAGGTCTGTTGACAGACTGACCTTCGAAGTGACTTTGGGCTGCCATTGATCTTTGCTCTTCAGATCGTTGGATCTCTTCTTTGTCGAAGAGACGGGCTCTGATACCACTTGTTGCCCAGCTAGCTAGCCCAGAGGGGGGGTGATGGGTTATTAAAACTTCGATGTTTGATTAAAACCTGTTTACTGAAAAGATTGCACAACTTAATAACAAGGTTAGAGTTAGAGCAAACAAGACAACAATCACACAAAAACACAACCACAAGACACAGGATTTTTCCTGGTTCGGAACTCCTCTCCACAGGAGACCTACGTCCAGTCCCTGAGCAATACCTCAGGATTTTACTACCAAGGGTACAATCCCCCTTACGGATCCTTACACCCAGCCTAACTGGTCTTCCTTCAACCTGAAGGGTACAACAACCACCCTGGATACCACCAGGTCTTCCTTCGCCAGAAGGGAACACAACTAATCAGAAAGAGGTTGTGAAAACAGGCTTCAGATTCTAGCTTGACCAGCTACAACCTGAAGCTCCTAGGCCCTGAGAGAGAAAGAGATTTAACAAGGTTTTTCTCTCCAAGGACCACACAGGCTCTTACAAATTGAGGATTCCTTTTGAGCACAGTGAGCTAAGAGCTTAGAACCAGGTTTGGAGTGGAGGCTTCGCTCTTCTTCAAAGTTCTAAAGATTCTTCAAGATGTTCCTTTCTTTCGTCTTGAGTCTTCTATTTACTGCTGATTCAAATTCGAACGTTGAAAAGTCCGTTGTCTCTTATCCTTGTGTACGTTAGACTGGTTACTGAGGAAGCTTCTGATCGTCAGTCTTTATCCTGGTGTACACGCCAAAGAGATGTCATAGAACTTTGTATCTTGTGTCCAACGTTGTCCAGATGAGTCTTGTCAGATATCTGTAAGCATATCATCAATGAATAGAAGACAGCTAGGACTGCTGTCTATTGTTAGTTGAGATGGAACAGATATTGCAGTATATAGCAAAGCTCCTTTCTGTCCAAGAAAAAGTGCGTAGACAGAGTAGCATAGAAATGGAAGATATTGTCTGCATGCATGGGAGATACGATCGGAGAGCATTTAATGCATGGCAGTCAACGGACAAGATATGTCTTTGACTTTTCAACGCTATTAAAAAGCATTATACAGATGCATCAAGAAATTCGATAAAGAGAATCTTGCTGACTTATAACTTATGAAATCGTTATGAGTTATAGCAAGTCGTTATGAACTGTAAAGAAATCGTTGTGATAACTTATGAAGTCGTGCGCGTTCTAAAGAAATCGTTGCAAGAAATCGTTATGACTAATAGGAAGTCGTTACGCGAAATCGTTATGATAATAAAGAAGTCGTTACGCGAAATCGTTATGACTGATAAAGAAGTCGTTGCGCGAAATCGTTATGACTAACAAAGAAGTCGTTGCGCGAAATCGTTATGACTAATAAGAAGTCGTTGCGCGAAATCGTTATGACTATAAAGAAGTCGTTGCGAGTTCTAAAGAAATTTACGAAGGTCTAAAGAAGTCGTTACGGCTAGAGAGTCGTTGCGAGTTCTAAAGAAATCGTTACGAGGTCTAAAGAAGTCGTTACGGCTAGAGAGTCGTTGCGAGTTCTAAAGAAATCGTTACGAGGTCTAAAGAAGTCGTTACGGCTAGAGAGTCGTTGCGAGTTCTAAAGAAATCGTTACGAGGTCTAAAGAAGTCGTTACGGAGAGAGTCGTGCGAGTTCTAAAGAAATCGTTACGAGGTCTAAAGAAGTTGTTACGGCTAGAGAGTCGTTGCGAGTTCTAAGAAATCGTTACGAGGTCTAAAGAAGTCGTTACGGCTAGAGAGTCGTTGCGAGTTCTAAAGAATCGTTACGAGGTCTAAAGAAGTCGTTACGGCTAGAGAGTCGTTGCGAGTTCTAAAGAAATCGTTACGAGGTCTAAAGAAGTCGTTACGGCTAGAGAGTCGTTGCGAGTTCTAAAGAAATCGTTACGAGGTCTAAAGAAGTCGTTACGGTAACGATTCGAGTGCTCCGGTCAAAGAGTAAGTCGTTACAGGGACTTAGATAGAAATGATGGGACTTACCAGATTGTCTTGATCTTTCATTTTTCTTTGCTTCTGTTCTCAAGGCTCAAGAAATCTATTAGTGTTATTTTGTTAATCATCAAAATTAATATATAAATAAATGGAAATATTTATTATGGGGACAGTTTGGTCACAATTATTTCATCCCAAGCTCTATATAAACAAGGCCCCTCCTCAAGGATGGGGAGAGCCTCATTACCACCCCGAAGGGCTGCCGAAATTCCCTCTCCCCATACTTAGCATCGCAGCCACTCACTTTACCTTTTCCCTTTACATTCCACTCCATAAAGCTACTCCTTCACTATCAATGGAGCACGAACGTGAAGAGGGCGACCCCAACAATATCCTGGAGCATTTGCACATCTTGGAGCTGTACCTACGCTAGGGAGTCGCCCCAATGGGGCTCATCTTCTTCTTCCTTCCTCCCTCCTATTTCTACATGCATTTTTATGTTATTCATAGAAAGAGCACATTCACTATACACACATTTTCCCACACCATAGGGGTTTAAAACCACCCCAGGTGCGTTCCCACCATGATTCTCCACTTTCTTTCATCTTTAGAATAGATACTATGCTAACATATTCTAATAGGGTGGTTTTCTTTGTGATTTTCTTTGGTTGGTAGGCAAACAAGTGAAATCCACGAGAAGCTCTGGTTCTCTAGCCGGCTGGAGGACGAGAAGAAGGTCCATACCCAATATCTCCCGCATTCAGAGAACGCGACGGAGGAGGGTGATGCGACCTGAGACGCGTCAGTGTTTACCGATGCGACATCAGTCTATCGCGGCGCCCATGGCGACCGCGACAACAGGTCCGTTTTTGTTCTCTTTCCTTTTCCTAGTTTAAGTCAGCCATATCTCATTTTTATTCTTAGGCGACTTGCTAGGTGGCGATCACATCCATGTTTTCATGCTACTAGTTTTAGTATCCATGTCTGTGTCAAGGGGAGTCCAATCCCTGTGATTACACCTGCTCAGTAGGGGACTCCCCAAACACCGAGCAAAACTAAAACACAGGTACGAAAGCAGTAAACAGTAACAACAATTTATAGAACAGCTAAGCAAGATATGAAAGCTTTAAAAGTACTCACTGTCTGTCGACTACGAAAAACAACTGTAATAATTAAACGGCAACCAGTACAGGTGTATGAGCTAAAGTAGAGACCGCCAAACACGAGCCATGTGAACTGGTTCGCGACACCAAAGACTGACTCGGACAAGCTAACACAGGTCTACCTCTCAGTCTCGCAGCCACGGACAAAAGGTCAGCTGCCACTCACGTGAAAAGGTCAAGCAATGTGGAGACCAACTAAAACACAACCACCTGCGGACCACATGGTCGCAGGCCCATGCCAGGCACCTCTAGAGACCCTGGCCTGGGCTCGCTAGAGTGAGGCACTGGAGAAGGACTAGTTGGGGACCAGTGTCGACTACTGGTGTCCGTACCCCAAACTACGAGCGCGCTACAAGTGACTAAAAACAAACACTAGAGTCACTGTCCCACTATCGTCTTTCCCTCAGCCGGACGTACAACTCAAGCAAAGGAGGAGGGTGTCCAGGTCAGATGACACAACCTCGACGGTACTACACAAGTACCGGGACAAAGCCCCGAGCTAACAGCCTGGCTCACAGAGAACCTGCGGACCCAACTGGAGAGGTAACTACGGTAGGCGTCGTACTACTCGCCACGCACACAAAACCACGTGCACGTCACACACAAACCACGTGAAACGTCACGTAAACCTCTCGTAACGATGGTTCACTACACGTGAACCTAATAGTGCTCGCTGTGACACCACACAGCCACATATATGACTAGCTAACTGATGATCAGTCTGTCCCCATACAATTTTAATTAATTGTATATATATATACATATTTTGATGATTAACAAAACCAAACAAGATTTATCTGATGAATATTTCATAAGTCTTAAGTACAGGAAAAATACCGAAGTCAAACAAGCCAAAAAGGTATGCTTTACTACTCTGAAGCTTTAATCTTTTCAACATGAGCTTTCTCAAAGTCCATATCGATTTCTGTTGAAATTCATAACGATTCTCTTATAAGACTGAAAAGTCATGTTGTTTCAATCAAGTCGATGTCATAACGACTTCATAAGTTATCATAACGATTTCTTTAGAACTCACAACGACTTGCTTGTTGTAACGACTTCATAAGTGATCATAACGATTTCTTTAGAACTCGCAACGACTTGCTTGTTGTAACGACTTCATAAGTTATCATAACGATTTCTTTAGAACTCGCAATAACTTGCTAGTTGTAACGACTTCATAAGTTATCACAACGATTTCTTTGAAACTCGTAACGACTTGCTAGCCGCAACGATTTCTTTAGTTTTCGTAACGATTCTTTGAAACTCGTAACGACTTGCTAGCCGCAACGATTTCTTTAGAACTCGCAACGACTTGCTAGTTGTAACGACTTCATAAGTGATCATAACGATTTCTTTAGAGTTCATAACGACTTGCTAGCCGCAACGATTTCTTTAGAGTTCATAACGACTTGATAAGTGTTCATGATTCATAACGATTTCTGTATCGTCATAACGACTTGCATTTCATAACGATTGTTAAGAGATTCATAACGATTCTGTATCGTCATAATGACTTGCATTCATAACGATTTCATAAGTCATATAGTCTTCAATTTCATATCTTGATATCTTATTCATCTTAAAGCATTGACCAGTCAAAGTCCACGTAGACATCTCTCTGACGCTTTTGCATTTATGAGATCTGAACGTATCTCTGCATGCATACAGACTATATCTTCCCTTATCGTGCTTATTCTGATAACGTCCTTTAGACTTAAGCCAGTTGGCATTACTATTTTCTTGACTATTGCTACTGACGTTGACTGATATCAGAGACAGCCTATCTGTCTGCTGTTTGAGTTTGACATCTGTGCAGACCTTTGATGTAGCTTCATGGTACAACGTTATACAAATAAAAGCCAACGGATATCTGTGAAGATTTCATCTCTTTACGTGCTCAAGTGATCAAAAGACTGTGACAGGAAGCTTCCAAGACTCCATCTGTCATTGAGTCCAACGGCTACTCAAAAGAGAGACAATGATCTCTTCAACGACTAAATTTCAAATTGAAGATATATATATACAAGACAGAAGAATAGAAGAATTATCGATCCAAATATTACTTTCAATTCTTCTGAAGAAAAACGAGAGCCAAGATCCTTCACTCCGTTTTGCTCTTTTGCTCTCTGCTCTCCGCTAGTTTTCGTGAAAATCTTGAGAGAGCCTGTACAGTTCTGAGAGTGTGAATTGTTCATAATCTCTTAGCTCTCAGTTCTAGTTGCTTCAGATCCTCAGTTATCAAAAGCTGGATCTAGGGGCGTGAAAGTCATTTATTCTTCTTTGTTCTATTCCCTTCGGGTGTGAAGGAAGACCTGGTGGTATCCAGGGTGTTGCTCCCCTTGGTTGTAAAGGAAGACCTGGTGGCATCCAGGGGTTGTTCCCTTCGTGTGTGAAGGAAGACCAGCTGAGCTGGGTGTTGTAGCGTCCTTAGGGGGACTGTTCCCTAGTTAGTGAAATCCTGAGTTGTTGCTCAGGGACTGGACGTAGGACTCCTAGAAAAGGAAGTCCGAACCAGGATAATCCTTGTGTTGTGTGATTGTCTTCATTGCATGATTGTTATTTAAACTAACAAGTAACTAACGTAGTTCGAAGATCGTTTGTGTGATTGTTTTTGTTACAGGTATCTCCTAGATTGAATTTAAAAAGACCATTCACCCCCCCTCTGGGATCGTCAATAGGGCAACAAGTGGTATCAGAGCGAGTCTCTTCGACAAAGAAAGGATCCAACGATCTGAAGAGTAAAGATCCATGGCAGCCCAAGGTAATTTTGAAGGTCAGTCAGTCAACCGACCCCCTCTCTTCGATGGTGAAGATTACCCTTACTCGAAGACCAGAATGGAATACTTTTTACAAGGACACGACTATCAAATTTGGTCCATAGTAGAAGAAGGTGATCTGTTAGTCACAAATGAGAAAGCACAATGGACAGATGATGACAGGAAGAAGATTTCCCTGAATTGCAAAGCAAAGAGTATCCTATGCTGTGCTCTAAGTAAGAAGAATTCAACAAAGTTTCAGCCTGCAAATCATCAATGGAAATGTGGGAAAAACTCAGGATCACTATGAAGGCACAGACAAAGTGAAGGAAACAAGAATTGATATTCTTGTCACTCAATATGAAAGATTTCAATGCAATCAAGTGAGTCCATAACCCAAATGTTCAGCCGGTTCACTGACATCACAAATGGACTGGCTAGCCTGGGGAAAGTATATGAAATGGGAGATATGGTAAGAAAGATACTTAGATCCTTACCATCCTCATGGACTCCAAAAGTCACAGCAATAGAAGAAGCTAATGATCTGAAGAGATGTCTGTAGAAAAACTCATTGGGTCCCTTATGGCCCATGAAATCAATATGGAAAGGCTAGGAGAGTCCTCTAGCAGAAAGAAGCACTCCAACACCTTAAAGCTGAAGAAGATTCACCAGAAGAAAGCTCAGCTGAAAGTGAAAGTAATGCAGACAGCGAAAATGAAGAAGCTATGTTATCCAGAAGGTTACAGCGAATCTTGGCTAAAAAGAAGAAATCTCAATCTGGTAGAAAGTATTTCAAAAGGAATAAGGATTTCAAGAAACCAGATGGAAAAGAAGTGAAGAAAGGAGAACCATATGCTACGAATGTAAGAAGCCAGGACACATTAAGACTGAGTGTCCTAGTTAAAGAAGTCAGAATTCAGGAAGAAGGACAGTTCCAAGAAGTTTAGAAAGTTCAAAACAAAAGTAATGGCAGCAGCATGGGAAAACAGTAGCGACTCAGATAGTGAGTCGAGCTCCTGCAGTGATGAAGAAAAAGCCCACTTGGCTTTCATGGCAAACACTGAAGAAAAGGATAACCCTCGAGCCTCAAATGGTATTTGGATAGTGGGTGCTCAAGACACATGTCAGGAAACCAGAAGTTGTTCTCTCATCTCCAAGCTGAAGATGGAACAGTTACCTATGGAGATAATGGGAAAGGAATCGTAATAGGCAGTGGCTCTGTGGAAAACAAAGGAAAAACAGTCATAGAAGATGTGCTACTAGTCAAGGGATTGAAGCACAATCTCATCAGCATTAGCCAGCTGTGCGACAGAGGCCATCAGATCAAGTTTCAAGAGTCAAAGTGCAGTATACTGAAGGATGGAACAGTCATCTTTGAAGCTAATAGAGAAAAGAATTGTATGTGCTCTATCTTGAAGAACTCAAGGTTCAAAATGTTTGCCTGGCAGCAAATAAAAATAAATCCACAGAATTATGGCACAAACGACTTGGACACTACAGCATAGATGGCATGAGAAAATTACTAAAGAAGAATCTTGTGCAAGGTCTACCTAAGGTCAGTACAAAGTTGGAAAGTGTATGTAAACCTTGTGCTAAAGGTAAGCACACCAAGGTCTCCTTCAAGTCAAAGACGGTGGTGACCACCTCAAAACCCTTGGAGCTCCTCATATAAACCTATTTGGGCCAATGAGGACTACCAGTCTTGGAGGAAAGAATTTTGGATTTGTCATAGTTGATGACTACTCAAGATTTACATGGGTATCATTCCTAGAGCATAAAGATGATACTTTTCAAAGTTTTGTAAGCTTCAGTAAGAAAGTTCAGAAAGATAGAAGTTCAACATTGTGTCTATCAGATCAGATCATGGTGGTGAATTTCAAAATGAGAAATTTTCTAGATTTTGTGATGATCAGGGAATTGAGCACAATTTCTCAACACCAAGGACACCTCAACAGAATGGCATCGCTGAGAGGAAGAACAGAACCCTATTGGACATGGCAAGAACTATGCTATCAGAATATGATCTGCCTAGATACTTTTGGGCTGAAGCAGTCAATACAGCAAGCTATATTATCAACCGTGTAATGATCAGGCCAATCCTGAAGAAGACTGCATATGAACTATTCAAAGGAAAGAAGCCTCAGATAAGCCACTTCAGAACCTTTGGGTGCCCTTGCTTCATTCACAACAATGGAAAAAGGGATATCGGTAAGTTGGATGCCAAATCAGATGAAGGCATCTTCATGGGGTATACGTCTAAACCTAAAGGCTATAGAGTATTTAATAAACGTACATTGTTGATTGAACAATCTGTGCACATTATTTTTGATGAAACTAACCCTTCCTTAAGAAAGGAAGTAGATAGTGACGATGATGATGCAGAAGAACTATCCAAGAAACTAAAGGATGCATCAATTGAGGACAAGGATGATCCACCTCTGGAAGAATACAACAAGAAGAAGTTACTCATGAAAACCTTCCAAAGAGTGGAGATACAAGAAAGATCACCCACTTGAAAATATCATGGTGATCCATCCATTGGGGTAAGAACAAGAGGTAATGTTATTCCTTGTGATTATTTAGCCTTTGTTTCTCAGATAGAGCCTAGGACAGTCAATGAAGCTCTCTCTGAGAATCTTGGATAGTAGCCATGCAAGATGAATTAAATCAATTCAAGAGAAACCAAGTATGGTCCCTTGTTCCTAGACCATCAGACCATCCAGTCATTGGCACCAAATGGGTGTTCAGAAATAAACTGGATGAAACTGGTGCAATCTTAAGAAACAAGGCCAGGTTGGTAGCTCAAGGCTATTCTCAAGAGGAAGGCATAGATTTCGATGAAACCTATGCACCTGTAGCTAGACTTGAGGCCATTAGAATATTACTTGCATATGCATCTGCTTTGAACTTGACACTATTTCAAATGGATGTTAAATCCGCCTTCTTAAATGGTTTTATAAAAGAGGAAGTTTATGTGGAACAACCTCCGGGCTTTGATGACACAGAATTTCCTAATCATGTTTTCAAACTTCACAAGGCTCTCTATGGTTTAAAGCAAGCACCTAGAGCCTGGTATGAAAGGCTTAGCTCTTTCCTTCTAAATAATGGTTTCAGCAGAGGTCAGGTAGATAGTACACTTTTTATAAAGTCAAAAGTCAAACAAATCCTATTGGTTCAAATCTATGTAGATGATATCATTTTTGGTTCTACTGATGAATCTCTTTGCAAGTACTTTGAAAAGTAATGCAGGGAGAATTGAAATGAGTATGATGGGAGAACTCAACTATTTCCTTGGACTTCAAATCAAACAAGGAAAGGAAGGAACTCACATCAGTCAAGCTAAGTACACAAAAGAACTATTGAAGAAATTTGGATTCGAAAATACCAAGCCATATCGACACCAATGAGTACATCAACAAGAATGGACAGTGACAAAGATGGTAAGAAGTAGATCAAAAGATCTACAGAGGTATGATAGGTTCACTCCTTTATTTAACAGCTAGTAGACCTGATATTCTTTAGTGTATGCATGTGTGCTCGATATAGGCAGATCCTAAAGAATCACATTTAATTTCTGTGAAAAGAATATTTAGATATCTAGCAAGATCTCATGACTTAGGTCTATGGTATCCAAAACAATGTGAAATTAGCCTAGTAGGTTACTCTGATGCTGACTATGCTGGATGTAAATAGATAGAAAGAGTACCAGTGGTTGTTGCCAGTTCTTGCAGGGTGTTTGATATCTTGGTCCTCAAAGAAACAAAATTTAGTAGCACTCTCTACAGCTGAAGCTGAGTACGTGGCTGCTAGAAGTTGCTGCACACAACTCTTATGGATAAAGCAACAGCTTGAGGACTTTGGATTTATAATATCAAATCGATCCCATTGCTATGTGACAACACCAGTGCCATTAATCTCACCAAGTATCTAGTTCAGCACTCAAGGACCAAACATATTGAGGTTAGATATCATTTTATTCGTGATCATGTGCAAATGGAAATATTGAAATATCTTTTATTGATACAAATGGCCAATAGCAGACATTCATAAAAGCCTTACCTGAAGAGAGATTTACATCTCTTAGAAGGGAATTAGGCATGTGCAATTGTAATAAAAGTTTGCTTACAGGTGGCACATTAAAGCTTTAGAATTAAAGTAATTTTTCCCTCCTTGGCGATAAGCAAGAGAAATTCAAATTGTATTGTAGTAAACTCTCTCCATTGAAGTCCAGTGAATAGTCAAAGCCTTTTGTCGTTTTCTCCGCCGCTTGGCGCCTCACTTTCCACGTAGCATTAATTTATTCATAAAATCGATGACAGAACGATTCGTGCCTTATCGTCTACCTCTTTCCCTCTTTTATCCTGCCGCTCGAGCCGATGCCCTAACAACTCCATCCCAATCCTCTGCAAATTCGAATCTTCCTCCTACTTCCCGCAAAATTTCCTGAGGATTCTTTCCTCACCTTCCGTCTCCACCCTTCGTTGTCTTTCCCACCTGAATCTATGGCCGCTCCTATCATCGCCGGCAGTTTGGGTGGCTACAGTGCCGAGTTCCTCACTCCTGAGGGAGCAGAGAGGTTTACATTTGTGAAGACGAAGCTCTGTGGCAACAAAGAAGTAGATGTAGCTAATCTGCGGAAAAGTGGAATGAGCAGCATAGTAGAGTTGATCAATCAGATGCAGTGGACAGAAATTTCCACCTTTTCAGAGGTCAGTTATCCGGACTTGGTAAAAGCCTTTTTGTGTGTATGAGAACAGAGGAGATGGGTCTCTAGTTTAGTCAGTAAAGGGAACTTTGATTAGAATAGAGACCCTGAGTTGCTGAAAGTTTTGTTCAATGTAAAGACTTCCAGATTTAGTGGGATTCACTCTGAGGATGCCCAAGTGAAAGGTTTGGGAATTATCGGGCCAGGATTCAAGCTGAGAGACGGCAAGATCGACATTATCAACTATCCGCCTTCAATCGTCTTCTCCATTTTATTGTCTGTCAAATCCTAGTTCCAGAAGTGCAACGTTTTCATCTTGCACAAAGGCCGATTCGGACACGATGTACTGGGCCATTCAGAATAAGGAGATAAATATTGCCGCAGTGATAATGAAAGAATGAAGTTTGCAAGAGATCAGATTTGGGACACCAAGAGTAAGTTAAATGTGTCCCTGCCTTATGCCATCTACTCACCAAAATCTTCAAACACTTCGCTGTTGATCTCTCTGGGGCAGTTGTAGAGAAAATGGGCCAAGCAATCAGGTCCAGGAATCTGAAGAAGAGTGGTTTCTCTGTGGAGAATGGTGTTTGGTTCAAGGCTTCAGTGGCCGAAGGCGAGGCCATCATTATCGACACCTCAGTTGTTCATCCAGAGATGGAATCAGCAAATGTGGATCCAGAATTGCCAGTGGAGTCCATTTTAGCTCCAGCAGTTGAAGCAGCAGAATCTTCAGGACCCTCCATTGCAGAAGTTCAGTATGAAAGTGCAGTAGAAGAAGAAAGGGTGTCTGTAGAAGCTTCAGGATTTTCAGAAGAACCAGTTCCATCCTTTGCAGAAAGGAGCATTGAGGATCTCCTCCCAGAGGACATATTCCTGTTGAGGACCCCCTTCCCTCAATTGTAGTTGCATCGATTCTAGCAGACATCATAGATTCCATTCCTTTATTTCCAGTGCTCCAGAAATAAGTAGCAGTGTTGTCAAAGAGACTGTGGCTCCAGGCCACATTGATGAGCAAATGGAAGATGTTCCATCGAGGTAGAGCACCAAGCTGCCCAAGGTGACTCTGTACTGGAACTGCTCCCAGTCAGGGGGAGCAAGTATCAGATGAAGAAAATGCTCCTATTGAGGGGAGCTATCAAAGAAAGTCCTGAAGACGAAACTCCAGTTGTTCATAAAGTTGAAGAGCATAGAGATTTTTCTAATTTGGATGACAGAGAAGGAGTGACTGCAAGCTCTTCAAGCTCAGATGATGATCTCCCTCCTCTCGAAAATAAAAGTAAGAAGAAAGGAAAAGAGGTTGCCTCTGGAGTTCCTCTCCTGGATGATTCTCCATTTCAGAGGCAGGCTAAGAAGAAAAATGTCATACAATTGAAGCCAGTAATTGAAAGGTTAAATGTTCAAGGTGAAATACTGTGTTCTCTCCAGTCAGATGTCAACTCTATTTTTCTAAGTCAAGCTTCGGCTAATAAAGAGTTGGCCCAAATCAGGAATGCTATGAAATGGTTCAATCAGGAAATGAGCAGCATGAAAGGCATGCTCTCAGATTATCAAGGCAGTTGGAGCTCCCGCTCCTCCTCTCAGGAAGCAGCAGCTTCACCAGAAGCAGCACTAGGAGCAGCAGCAGCATCAGAGTTGTAGGGCCAACAGGGCCAGCTGATCAGGATGTAGGGCCAACAGGGCCAGCTGTTCAGGATGCAGGGCCATCAGGGCCATTTGAGCAAGAATCCAGACCATTGGAGAGTGAGTCTGTGCAGTTAGAGGCAGAAGAGGTTTTGGCACCAAGCCCCCAGCTCCTCTTCCCCCTCTCACACACCTATCCTCCAACTCCACCATCAGCTCCTACAGCACCTCCTGCTCCTCAAACATTCAAGAAGCCTCAATCTAGACCAATTTCATCTCCTACTCCATTTCAGTCCACCATTCCTTCTCCTTCTCCTTCATTTGAGGCCCTCCTGGATCCTCAGCTGGAGCATCATCATCCTCCTCCGGTCCCTCCCTTGGACCACATTGATGATCTTCACACTACTTCACATTCTTTTCTTCATCCTAATCCTCCACCCTCTTTCATCACTATCATACCTGAACATGCTCAACTCAGTTCTCCTTATTGACAAAATAAAGGATGAATTTGAGGAAGGGATTCTCAGGTCTGTGTTGAAAGTGGGAGACCAATTCACAGGGCAGATCCTTCTATTCCTGCCTCAAAGAAGAGGAAACTTGCTTCTACCTCTTCCTCTTCCTCTGAACTCAAATACCCTCCTTTGTGGTTTTCTCTCACAGTGGACAACCACCATAACCCACTGTATAGAGAATACCTTTCTAAAGTTGCTTATGCCACCATCATCAACCTTCCTTTTCAAAACCATACAGATCATCTGCACACTATTTTCCTTATACTTCTCTTTCAAAAACCGAAAAATCCAAAATCTTCTCTCTTGCTCACTCCAAATCTGAAGAGCAGTGGGGCAAAGGTCACAAGGATCTTCTCAAGAAGTTCACTCGTAACGACTTGCTAGCCGCAACGATTTCTTTAGTTCTCGTAACGATTCTTTGAAACTCGTAACGACTTGCTAGCCGCAACGATTTCTTTAGTTCTCGTAACGATTTCTTTGAAACTCGTAACGACTTGCTAGCCGCAACGATTCTTAGTTCTCGTAACGATTTCTTTGAAACTCGTAACGACTTGCTAGCCGCAACGATTTCTTTAGAGTTCATAACGACTTGATAAGTGTTCATGACTCACAACGATTTCTTTATGATTCATAACGACTTGCTAGCCGCAACGATTTCTTTAGAGTTCATAACGACTTGATAAGTGTTCATGATTCATAACGATTTCTGTATCATCATAACGACTTGCATTTCATAACGATTTGTTAAGAGATTCATAACGATTTCTGTATCGTCATAACGACTTGCATTTCATAACGATTTCATAAGTCATATAGTCTTCAATTTCATATCTTGATATCTTATTCATCTTAAAGCATTGACCAGTCAAAGTCCACGTAGACATCTCTCTGACGCTTTTGCATTTATGAGATCTGAACGTATCTCTGCATGCATGCAGACTATATTCTTCCCTTATCGTGCTTATTCTGATAACGTCCTTTAGACTTAAGCCAGTTGGCATTACTATTTTCTTGACTATTGCTACTGACGTTGACTGATATCAGAGACAGCCTATCTGTCTGCTGTTGAGTTTGACATCTGTGCAGACCTTTGATGTAGCTTCATGGTACAACGTTATACAAATAAAAGCCAATGGATATCTGTGAAGATTTCATCTCTTTACGTGCTCAAGTGATCAAAAGACTGTGACAGGAAGCTTCCAAGACTCCATCTGTCATTGAGTCCAACGGCTACTCAAAAGAGAGACAACGATCTCTTCAACGACTAAATTTCAAATTGAAGATATATATATACAAGACAGAAGAATAGAAGAATTATCGATCCAGAGATTACTTTCAATTCTTCTGAAGAAAAACGAGAGCCAAGATCCTTCACTCCGTTTGCTCTTTTGCTCTCTTGCTCTCCGCTAGTTTTCGTGAAAATCTTGAGAGAGCCTATACAGTTCTGAGAGTGTGAATTGTTCATAATCTCTTCGCTCTCAGTTCTAGTTGCTTCAGATCCTCAGTTATCAAAAGTTGGATCGAGGGGTGTGAAAGTCATTATTCTTCTTTGTGCTATTCCCTTGGTGTGAAGGAAGACCTGGTGGTATCAGGGTGTTGCTCCCCTTGGTGTAAAGGAAGACCTGGTGGCATCCAGGGTGTTGTTCCCTTCGTGTGTGAAGGAAGACCAGCTGAGCTGGGTGTTGTAGCGTCCTTAGGGGGACTGTTCCCTAGTGAGTGAAATCCTGAGTTGTTGCTCAGGGACTGGACGTAGGACTTCTAAGGAAGGAAGTCCGAACCAGGATAATCCTTGTGTTGTGTGATTGTCTTCATTGCATGATTGTATTTAAACTAACAAGTAACTAACGTAGTTCGAAGATCGTTTGTGTGATTGTTTTTGGTTACAGGTATCTCTAGATTGATTTAAAAAGACCCATTCACCCCCTCTGGGCTCGTCAACAGGGCAACACTAACTACGTACTCTGTATGCTAGTCTCAGAAACCACGTGCACTTAGTGCACCACAAGTGCAATGCACTGCTTAATATTAACAAACACATCAAACCACGATAATCGGATAATCACATCACGTAAGCCATGCACACACAGCCCTCGACTATGGTCGCGACAGGCCCTTGGGTCCCCTTCAGAAGGCGTCAGCCCGACATGTCGCCTTAAGGACATGAACGCGACAGGTCGACCCGTCGCCTTTTTGATCGCGACAGCACCCCCTGTCGCCTTAGCAGGGGAGAAACCCTAATCGGGTTCTCTCCTTCCAAACACCCCAAAACTCATGCCAACCACCCTTAATTCGTCATTTACATGCTTTAATGAAAACATAGGCATGGTATTTAGCATGAATAAAGCATTAAACTGATCGATCCCACGTTTCCCCTGATTATCGCCGTAGAACGGGGAGAATTCACCTACCTTTGCGAAGAACGCGCAGTATAATGCTTCCCCGGCGATCCTCACACTCCACGCGAGCTTCTTACAGCGAAACCTCGCCAAAAACCGAGTTCTCCACCCGAAATCCCGAGAAACCCTCAACAGCTCCTCCCCCGGCCGAGCAGAACGTGTGAGAGTTCTGCCGGCTGGGGTTCTTTAAAAACCTGCTGCGGTTCGGAACGCGATGCATCGTTGCGTCGCCACCTGAACGCGACGCACTAGGGTGTCGCCTTCCCGAACTTAACGCTCCCAATGCCGGCACGTGGCGCACATGCACACGTTCAGCACCAGAGGTGGTCACATGAATGCGACGCAGTGCTTTATCGCGTTCAAGAACGCGACAGCCCCTCCTGTCGCGATGACAGGATGAAAACCGAGGGGTGCTACAACCTGCACTAACGGCCTGATAAGGCCCATACACACGCGTGCACACCATTCACAAACCACATTGGTCAACGTATGACCTCCACAACACTAAACAAAGGATCCATAAGGATCCAAAAACGCACGACGTTACATTACTATCATCTAAAAAGAAATTTCGACCTCGAAATTCATAACACAACTCAAATACTAACAACTTTAATACATACATCTTTACAAGTACTATCATCTAAAAAGAAACATCAAATCTTACTTAAACAGATAGGGATACCCTTAGCCATCTCATCGGATAACTCCCAGGTATCCTCACCTCCCAATCTATTTTCCCATCTCACTCTAACTAGCTCAATTTCTTTATTCCGCAGCTTCTTTGTCTTCCGACCAGTGATCTGCACCGGATATTCTGGCATAGTCATATCCGGCCTCAGGTCACCACCTTGGTAATTGATTATCTGAGCTGGATCTTCAATACATTTCTTAACATGGAAACATGAAATATATCATGGACGTCCGCAAAATCTGCTGGCAAATCCAGCCTATAAGCTGTTTCCCCAATTCTTTCAATTACCTGGAAAGGTCCCACATACCTTGGGCTCAACTTTCCAATCTTGTCAAATCTCATAATACCTTTACTCGGGGAAACTCTCAAGAAAACAAAATCTCCCACTTCAAATTGAAGTGGTCTCCTCCTGTTATATGCATAACTCTTTTGCCTGCTTTGAGCTGCCTGTAATTTTTCCTTTATAAGCTCCACTATATCTGTGGTTTGCTGAATCAATTCAGGACCCACTAACTGCCTTTCTCCCACTTCATGCTAGTTCAATGGGTTCTACATGTCCTTCCATATAAAGCTTCATACGGTGCCATCCCAAGACTGGTATGATAACTATTTTATAGACAAACTCAACCATTCCAAATGATGCTCCCAATGACCTCCCAAACTAAACAACAAGCTCGCAACATGTCTTCAATCGTCTGAATAGTCCTCTCTGTTTGGCCATCTGTCTGAGGATGATAAGTGGAGCTATATCTCAGTTCAGTGCCAATTACTTTCTGCAGACTTCTCCAAAAACCAGAAGTAAATCTTGGATCTCTGTGACACAATAGTTTTCGGAATACCATGCAATGGAACAATCGATCAACATAAACCTTTGTTAATCTATCCACTGTCCAAGACATACTTACTGCCACTAATCTGTACACCTTGGTTAATCTATCAACAAACACCAATTTCGTTATGTCCGAAGTTGTTCTTGGTAAGCCTGCTACGAAGTCCATGGCAATATCATCCCATTTGCACTGTGGAATGGATAACGGTTGCAATAGACCTCCTGGCTTCTGATGTTCTGCTTTAATTGTTGACAGATAGCACACCTTGCAATAAATTCCGCTATTTCCTTTTTCATATGAGGCCACCAGAAATGTTTCTTTAAATCCTGGTACATTTTAGTACTACCGGATGGATAGTGTATCGGATTTATAGGCCTCTTCTAATACCTGCTGCTTATCTCTCTTTCAGTTGGTACAAATAACCTGCCTTGAGCCTAATCACACAATTATCATCAATGGTAACTCCTTCCATTTTCACAATTTCAGATAAACTTGCATCTGCCCTCTGAGCTTCCACAATTTGCCAATATAATGACGGCTCTATAGCACTAGCAGCTAGTATTGCCCGTCGCTGACTACTGGGCACATACAAGGAGTTCTCTACTATTTTTCATACAATTTCCACTCTTTGATCATCAATAGACTTACGTATGCTTTTCTGCTCAAAGCATCAGCCACAACATGGCCTTACCTGGATGGTAAGCCAAACTGAAATCATAATCTTTCAGATATTCGATCCATCTGCGCTGACGGAGATTTAAGTCTTTCTGCTAGAAGATATACTTCAAGCTTTTATGATCTGTAAAAATTTCAAATCTCTCGCCATACAGATAATGCCTCCACATCTTTAAGGCAAATACAACTGCTGCCAACTCCAAATCATGAGTGGGGTAATTCTCCTCTGCTGGCTTCAATTGCCTAGATGCATAAGCTATCACTTTGCCATGCTGCATAAGTACTGCACCAAGTCATCTCCTTGAAGCATCTGTATATATTACAAAACCACCACTTCCTACCGGTAATGCCAATATGGGTGCTATTGTAAGTCTTTTCTTAAATTCCATAAAACTTTTCTGACATTCACCGGACCACACAAATGGCACACCTTTTCTGGTCAACTTGGTCATAGGTGCCGCAATCTTGGAAAAATCTTGAATAAAGCGTCGATAATAACCTGCCAACCCTAAGAAGCTTCTAATTTTGGTTATTGTTCTAGGCACTTCCCATTTCATTACTGCTTCCACTTTACTCGGGTCCACTGCCACTCCTTCTGCTGAGATGACATGACCAAGAACTGGATTTCTTTCAGCCAAAATTCACACTTACTGAATTTGGCAAACAACTGGTTATCCCTTAACAACTGCAGGGTAAACCTCAAATGAGCTGCATGCTCCTCTTCGGATGCTGAATAAATCAGAATATCATCAATAAAGACAACAATGAATTGGTCTAAATATAGATGAAAAATTCTATTCATCAGATCCATAAAACTTGCAGGAGCATTGGTCAACCAAATGGCATAACCACAAATTATAGTGACCATATCTAGTTCTGAATGGTTTTATCTATATCCTCCTCTTAATTCTCAACTGATGGTACCCGGACCTCAAATCAATTTTAGAAAACACCTTGGCTGATTGTAACTGATCAAACAGATCATCTATTCATGGTAATGGGTACTTATTCTTAATGGTCACTTCATTCAACTTCCTATAATTAATACACATTCGAAAACTTCCATCTTTCTTTTTCACAAACAACACGGTGCTCCCCACGGGGAATGACTTGGTCTAATAAACCCTTTCTGCAACAGCTCTTCTAATTGCTTTTTCAATTTTTTAAGTTCTATGGTGCCATCCGATATGGAGCTTTAGAGATCGGCATGGTACCTGGCAGTAACTCAATGGTAAAGTCCACCTCTCTATGTGGAGCTAAACCAGGCAAATCTTCAGGAAAAACATCAGCAAATTCCCTAACTACGGGAACTGCTTCCACTGACTGACTAGCTTCTACCAGACTTACCGAGGCTAAATAAGCCACACATCCAGCATTTATCAACTTTCTAGCTCTAATTACAGAAATTAGAAACTTAGAGGTATAAAAAGACATACCTTGATACTCAAATACTGCACCATTAGGATGACAAAACCTGATCCTCTTCTTTCTGCAATCTAGTATTGCTCCATAAGTCTCAAGCCAATCCATACCCACATAATCTGTTAACTGCAGGGCATACAACCGACCCGACATCAGATTCCCTTCGATCACAATAGGAGCGTCATCTACATAGCTCGAAGTGAGCAGGAACTCACCCGAGGGAACCTCCACTACTAATTCACAAGACTTTTCCTCTAAAGGATGAGTCATGCAATCTAGAAACTCTTCGGAAATAAAAGAATGAGAGGCACCCGAATCAAATAAGACTCTTGCTGAATAGTCATAAAGAGGTAAAGTACCTTCTATCATGTTCGATGCCTCCGCCTGGGCTTGGGTGATAGCCATAACCCGGCCTCTTCCCCGCTGCTGCGGTGCTCCTCTGCCACGACCTGCCCGTGGCTGCTGAAACTGCTGAGGCTGCTGCTCTGCACACCTCTTCCATACCCATATTCTCTTGGATAGGGGCAATTACGAATCAAATGCCCTGGCTGATTGCAATTATACATCTATAGCCTGGTGGAATAAGGCTGTCTGGCAGTACTCTGCTGCGACTCCTCCACCTCTGGCCTACCATGACCTTGCTGAAATTGCTGTCGGCCTCCCCATCCTGTTCCTTTACCTTTAAATGCTTGCTTCAATTTCTGACCCCATTTACCGAAACCTGATGAAGAAAGTCCTGCTGGTGCTTTACCCTACTTACACCTACTGATTGTTGCACTTGCCGAAAACTACCTGAATCTAACTCGCCCACCTTACGAGTTCTAATAGACCTTTCCAATGTAGCTGCCCTCTGAGTTGCTTCTTCCACTGTTTTACACATGAGTGGCACTATTGCATTATGCAATTCTACTCTTAAACCCTGAATAAAATATTCAACCATCATATTATTATCCGATACTACATAAGGCGCATATTGGCTGAGTGCCATAAATCGCATCTGGTATTCTAAAACTGAAGAGTTACCTTGTGGAGTGTCCGAAACTGCTCTCTCTTCACTTGCTGCATTTGAATTGGAAAGAATGTATCGTTAAAACATCAAGAAACTCCGGCCAAGTGATAGTCTCTTCTGTCCTGCTGCGAAGGTGGTCTGCATCTTCAATCGCCACCATTCCAGTGCAAAACCCCGCAACTGATAGGCAGCTAGCACGACTTTATCTGTTGCCGGACACCTCATGGTCGTAAAGACCCTCTCAATCTCATGGACCCAGTGTTCCGCTGTATCTGGATTCGGCCCTCCTGAGTAAGTAGGCGGCTGCAATCTCAGAAACTTCTCCACCTGCATCACTGGCTCCTCTGCTGCTAAGACTGGCGGTGGTGGTGGCACAGGTGCTGCAAAAGGCACCTCCACTCCTGGCGGTGGCGGAACTGGAGCTAAAGGTATAGCCCCTCCGACCCCAGGTGGTGCAACAATCGACGGGACCGGCGCCTGTTGATCCATCCTCATCCGTATATCGGTGAGGCTCTCCCAGATCCTTTCTATCATACGCTGGGTACTCTCCACCGGAACATCTCCTCCACCACCCCAATCTCTTCTATCAGCCATTTTAGAAATTTCTGCACAAACAAAATGCCAAACAGAAACACAACAACGAATTATCAGAAACCAAGGTCCCTACCAGCAGTATACTAAGACCGGAAATAAGGCTATGTAACCTTCTAATTCCTTTATATTAACACGGACCTTGCTCTGATACCAATTGTGACGGAACGCCTCGTCAAGCCCATTAAACTAATAACAAGCCTGACACGAGTCGGATCCCGCGAACGGGTCGTAGCCTCGCTAGGATATCAAACACACGTCCGTGGAAACACAAAGGAACGCACCACAATTTATATATATAATATATCATATATATATATATATATATATATATATATATATATACGCAAGTTACATAGCCAGACTTCCATAAACTGAAAGAAAGTACAGGATCCTGGGGATACCCGAGGTACAACTAGAAGAAGTAAACAATTAGCTACACTACTACTGCTACACTGCTGGAGGTATTGACCCTGCACCGCTACGACACGGCTCTGAACTGGACGACGGTCGAGAGACGTCCTCCTCGCCCTCGCCTGGGGAGTAGGTGTGAGCCTCACTAGTCACTGGCTCAGTAGGGAACTCCTCAAACACCGAGCAAAACCAAAACACAGGTATGAAAGTAGTAAGCAGTACCAACAATTTATAGAACAGCTAAGCAGGATATGAAAGCTGTAAAAGTACTCACCGTCTGCCGACTACAAAAAACAACTGTAATAATTAAACGGCAACCAGTACAGGTGTACGAGCTAAAGTAGAGACCGCCAAACACGAGCCATGTGAACTGGTCGTGACACCAGAGACTGACTCAGACAAGCTAACACAGGTCTACCTCTCAGTCTCGTAGCCACGGACAGAAGGTCCAGCTGCCGCTCCACGTGAAAAGGTCAAGCAACTGTGGAGACCAACTAAACACCACCACCTGCGGACCACACGGTTGCAGCCCATGCCTGGCACCTCTAGAGACCCTGGCCTGGGCTTGCTAGAGTGAGGCACTGGAGAAGGACTAGCTGGGGACCAGTGTCGACTATTGGTGTCCGTACCCCCAACTACGAGCTCGCTACAAGTGACTAAAAACAAACACTAGAGTCACTGTCCCACTGTCGTCTTTCCCTCAGCCAGACGTACAACTCAAGCAAAGGAGTGAGGGTGTCCAGGTCAGACGACACAAACCTCGACGGTACTACACAAGTACCGGGACAAAGCCCTGAGCTAACAGCCTGGCTCACAGAGAACCTGGGGCACCCAACTGGAGAGGTAACCACGGTAGGCGTCGTACTACTCGTCACCACCACAAAACCACGTGCACGTCACACACAAACCATGTGAAACGTCACGTAAACCTCTCGTAACGATGGTCACTACACGTGAACCTAACAGTGCTCGCATGAACACCACACAACCACATATATGACTAGCTAACTACGTACTCTATATGCTAGTCTCAGAAACCACGTGCACTCAGTGCACAACAAGTGCCAATGCACCGCTTAATATTAATAAACACATCAAACCATGATAATCGGATAATCACATCACGTAAGCCATGCACACACAGCCCTCGACTGTGGTTGCGACAGGCCCTTGGGTCACCTTCAGAAGGCGTCAGCCTAAATGTCGCCTTAAGGACATGAACGCGACAGGTCGACCTGTCGCCTTTTTGATCGCGACAGCACCCCCTGTCGCCTTAGCAGGGGAGAAACCCTAATCGGGTTCTCTCCTTCCAAACACCCCAAAACTCATGCCACCACCCCTTAATTCGTCATTTACATGCTTTAATGAAAACCTAGGCATGGTATTTAGCATGAATAAAGCATTAAACTGATCTATCCCACGTTTCCCCCGATTATCGCCCCGGAACGGGGAGAATTCACCTACCTTTGCGAAGAACGTGCGGTATGATGCTTCCCCGGCGATCCTCACGCTCCACGCGAGCTTCTTACAGCGAAACCTCGCCGAAAACCGAGTTCTCCACCCGAAATCGCCCGAGAAACCCTCATCAGCTCCTCTCCTGGCCGAGCAGAACGTGTGAGAGTTCTGTCGACTGGGGTTCTTTAAAAACCTGCTGCGGTTCGGAACGCGACGCATCGTTGCGTCGCCACCTGAACGCGACGCACTAGGGTGTCGCCTTCCCAAACTTAACGCTCCCAATGCCCGACACGTGGTGCACATGCACACGTTCAGCACTAGAGGCGGTCACATGAATGCGACGCAGCGCTCTGTCGCATTCAAGAACGCGACAGCCCCTCCTGTCGCGATGACAGGATGAAAACCGAGGGATGCTACAACCTGCACTAACGGCCCGATAAGGCCATACACACGCGCGCACACCATTCACGAACCACATTGGTCAACGTATGACCTCCACAACACTAAACAAAGGATCCATAAGGATCCAAAAAATGCGTGACGTTACATTAGAGCAAGTCATGGTTGAGCTGATTTTCTAGTAGGCCCCAAGATACGACTGGGATAATAAGATAAAGATCCCACTGCCGATGGCGAAGGGTTCAGTCCCAGCCATGCCTTAGATTGAGCTTCTCCTCATAGAGAATGATGTGTTCTACCCCTTGAAACTATAGTTCCAAAGGAAGGCCTACTCGATGGTAAGGTTGAATTTCCCTAGTTCCTTCATGAGATCTTGCTATTGAGGCAATTCCAACACAAGCGGGGTCAATTCCTACTGAGGTATCTCCCTCAAGAGCTGCTTACCGGGGATGTTCGACTGTCGAGCGCTAAATAGGATGGCCAATTTGTTGCCGAGGAGGAGGCTACCTGGGAGGCTCCTCTCTCAATCATTCTTGACTAGGCTGTGTTGGCCCTTTTTGGTACGCAGCAAGCAAACCTAGAGGGGGGGGTGAATTGGTTTTTCTGAAATCTGAAATAGAATCTTAAACACAGAAAATACACTTGAAGGTTTGGTTAGTTTAGTGTGATAAGAGTAGCAGTCAGTGCGGAAGCAAATAAACAATCACACAAGGACACAGGAGATTTATCCTGGTTCGGCCCTTCCCACATGGAAGTCCTACGTCCAGTCCCCAAGCAAACTCTGGGATTTCACTAACAAGGGTACAGTCCCCCTTATGGACCTTACAACACCCTGGATCCCCCAGGTATTCTTCTCTTCTTCTCTTTCCGGGCAAGGAGGCAGCCCACTTCTCTTACAGGTCAAGAAGCCAACCTCCTGGAACAAACCCCAGTGCGGTTCTGCTAGACACCAACCCCTAGCTGGGTTATCTACTGTATACAGTCCTACAGCTGGACACAGATCTTCTTAGAAAGATCAGACTGAGAGACCTTACAAGATGAACACTCATGTAAAGCTCACAGTCCCAAACTCTCCCAGATATACAATAAGCTCGGAGAGAAACAGAAGAGAGAAAAGAAGGCTCGAATGCTTGAAAGCTGGAAGCTTGAGAGCTTGAAATGCTTTGAATGCTTCTTCTTGGCTCAGGCTCTTTCTCTTTTTTGAGTGTATGTGGCGTGAAGGTGCTTCTCACAGATGTACACTCCTTCAAAGATATTCAAGAAAAGGCTCTTCTTGTTCTTCAGCAATGCTCCATCTTTTATTGAGCAGCTTTGAACAAATCCGTTGAAGAGATAGCCGTTTGAGTTTTGGATCCGTTGGAGTTCTGACCGTTGCTTATCTTCTCTTCATTTGTCTTAATCAGACTCTGGTGGTCTTCGATGTCTGTGAGCATAGAAGAGAGTGTTAGCATAAAAGAGTGTTTATGATAACGATGCATGGTACTGTGCTTCTGCTAACATACTGAAAATAGAGGTCATATCTTTTTGACAAGACTCTGAAATATGCATGCAGCTTTTTGTCAGAAGATATTTGACTTTTTATTTAAGCGCCAAGCATATTTGAAATATAAAGGCAATCTGGTTTCAACAGAATCCATGAAGAAATCGTTATGAGCATGACTTATGAAATCGTTATTGTGAAGAGTCGTTGCTCATTTAAAAACAAATCGATGTGAACAAATCGTTGTGAGAGCAAGTCGTTGCGCTCACTTATAGAATCGTTATGAGATCGACTTCTTAGAAAATCAATGCGCTTAAAGAGGAAATCGTTATGGCATCGACTTCTTACAATCGTTGCGAACACTTATGAAATCGTTATGGCATCGACTTCTTGCGCTTTACAGAAGAAATCGTTGCGAACACTTATGAAATCGTTATGGCATCGACTTCTTAACAAATCGTTATGGGAACGATTTCTTACCAAATCAATGCGCTTAAAGAGGAAATCGTTATGGCATCGACTTCTTAACAAATCGTTGCGGCGCTTGATACTTTGGCACTTTAAACAGAAATCGATGTATATTGATTAAACATCGATTTTATCATTTTAGTGCGCCAAATATTGCATCAATGAAAGACTTAGCATTTTGCTATGGGATTGATGCGACACAGATGAAACAAAAATATTCATTATGTTATCATAAGTTTTGTTATCACCAAAATACAAGAACAAATAGAGAGTGGTTCAACAGGCCTTTTGGCTTTTGTTGTTTTTCTCCTTCTTTCCTCTCTTTTTCTTTTTTTTTAGGGGGGGGGGGGGTGCCCCACTCTTCATGATGTGTATTGAATTGGAATTTAAAGAATTTTTATGTTTTCAAGAAGGAGTGTTTTTGGTACCTTAATTGTCATCAGGAATCCCTTGTTGTACCACATATTTTTGGAATTGTCGCCTCGTGTGTGTGGAAGTGTCTGTTTATTTCTAGCAGACGCTTCAGGTGTAGGGGCAGCATACTATCTAGCATGTTTCCTAGGGTTGATCCATTATGGCACTGGGCATTAATGGTTCCCCCTAGCCGTGCTGAAGCCTTCAAGGGGTGCTTATTTGGGGGTGAGGACTCTCTAAACTCTTGCCTATAAATAGGTTCTTAGTTCACAATGGACTGGAGTCATGTTCTCTTTGTAGAAAGCTTCCTTTTGGGCCATTGGTTTCTTTTTGTTTTCTCTTTTTATTGCTTGGATGCCATTGCAAGGATGGAGTCAAAGGAGGAAGATGATGATTGGACGTCGCTTTCAACTTGTTGATCGTTAATGATGCAATAAGATGGGGGACAAGAAGGGGGAGGTACGGTGTGATGGGTGACAAGAGGAATAGAGACCTTTGAGTCTTGCTTCTCAGCCTCTCCACCAATCCTATTGTGCCTCTTCCACTCATGAACGAAGGGGCCAGGGAAGGTCGAGGATGGTCCTTATCTGTTCCGGGAGGTGCTGGCAAAATAATAGCATCAGTCTTTGAAAGACCTGAGTGATGAGACATCCATCACCCTTACTTTCTTGATGTACCTGTCACGCCTCAAGACTTTACAATGGAAAAAGAGTAATTAAATATATTACGTGCATGGCTTTGCATGGAACAAGTCATCGGGATGTCAGTAGTTGGCAAAACAAGCCTCTAGGTAGCATTCATACACAATCTTAATCAGATGAAGGTTAAAATCCTCAAATTCTTCATTTCATAACCATGATCAAATTGATACAATACCTATAAAATAAATCTCTAGTTTAAGTACAACTCAAATAAAGAAAATACATAGTAGTTCCTTTGTCCTACTACCTACTACAATCATCCAATCTCAAAATAGCCATCAACAAATATTAGGGGTACTGTATGCTCTGAAGTGTATGTGTGCAATGTAAACCAAGAGGGGAGGGGTGAATTGGTTGACTACCAAACAAAAATTTGAACTAATTAGATATGCCAACGCACTGACACGTTACCATAAAACACACTGTACGTAGAATGAGGTAGAAGAGATGGAAACATGCCATAGTACACCGATGCTTAGGTGGTTCGGCCACACAAGAATGTGTGCTTACGTCCACCCCTCACACACGTGAGGCGGCAACACACTACTCTGAACTTGGCCGGAGCTACAGAGTACAACCCCTCCAACACACACAGTAAAAGGGTCATACACACGTTTCAACAATGATAAGGACTCGTTGTCAAAACACACACACACACACACACACAAACACTTGTAAACCACAAGCATAAATTCACACACACACAACTAGTACGTAGAAAGATTGTTGTGAGAAGTTTCTCAACCCAAAAACACAAGAGAAGAAGGAATAAACACAAAGTTCAGATTTCCTTTGTTTTGTGTTGTTGAGAAATGTTGGAGAAGAACCCAGAACATTGCACTGGCCTCCTTTGACATTGTATTATGATTGCAACACTATCTAGACGTCCAAATGTTCGTCTTCACGCAGCAAGCCTCAAAGGAAACACCTACAGAATGCTCTGGTTTGCTGGTCATCCTTTGACCCAGCCGAGTGCAGAAACTCTTCTCCAAAGGTGTGTGTTCAATGTACACACATAGATTGGCCTCTCTCTTTATACCTACGACCTAGAGACTTCATCTTGGTCGTAGATCTGAAAGAAAATCTCGTGCAAATCCAAATCTAGAAAGAGTCCAATCCACAATAGGAAACTGAAGTTTCGGACTTGGTCGACCAATTTCTTTCAGTCGGTTGAGTGATTCTATACTTAGCCATGTAGCACACTTCTTCTGCTTCAGACACTACACTTATCGATCGTACGAACTTTCAAAATCGGTCGATCGATTTCGGTGAGTGTCCTAGCGCCAGATAGTACTAACTAGGCCGATTGGCCTAAAAGCCCAAATCGGTAGTCTGACTTCTTGTTTGGTTATCAATCGATTGGGCCTTGTTCTTCAATCGATTGACCTCTTATTCTTCAATCGATTGAGCTTTTCTTCACCAATCGGAAGCCCCTTCATCAATCATTTGGCTTCTCATAATCGATCAACCAATTCTTGAAAGTAGTCATCCGATCTTCTGATTGCTACAATGTCAAGTAGTACTGGCTAGGTCGGTCGTTCGATTCCCCTGGATCAGTCGACCGATTTCCTGTAAAAATGCAAAAATTCAAGTCCGTTCGAATTCTAACATCTAAGAAGGTTACACACTTACCTTGACCTCTTATTTGTGGACTCTAGACATCATGTAAACCTTGTAGGGCTCATTGCATATGAAATTGAAACAAGGTTAATTGATCATGATAGTTTTAAATATATCCACATAACATCCATAAAAAACAAGTGGCCACATACTTCATCAAAGACTCATTTTGTCAACCTCAAAATATCATATTGCACATGGAGACAACAATCTCCCCCTTTTTTATGTTGACAAAATATATAGTATTTAACATACTTAATGAAACATCAATCACATAAAGAAAATACTATTTTTGAATTTTTGATTTTTTTTTTTCATTCATAATCATTTTTATTTTTTACATAGGATAGGATGATGCAAACTATCACCTAGACACTACTAACCTCACATAGCCTACAATAGACAAGCACACATCCATACAAGACAAAACAAAAAGTTGAAAAAAAGCACACATAACATATATAGATAGCCTATAAGACCTTCCCCTTTGTCACATAAAAAAGGAGGGAGTGGGATATGAAATAGCAAGACAATCCAGGGCACAAAGGCAAACAAAGGATCACTGAGGTGGAGCCTGACTATGTGAAGGGCATAGGTAACCCATGACATCCCTAAAGAACTAAGCTTGGGCATCCAAAAGGCTATGCTAGCTAACCCTCAAATCAGCAAGATCTCTAGAGAGGTTTCCTGCAACCTTTCCCACTTGACGGACTTCCCCTCTCATAGAAACCATCTCCCCTCAAGCCTGTCAAGGCCCGCTTGGAACCACTGAAGGACGTGTTCACCTCGAGACCGGAAGGAGGTAGATCTTGTTCCATTGGAGCCTGATGCTCATCATGTCTATCATTGGGCACCTGGTCTTCACCTTCAGTTTCTTCTACATCATTTTCTGTTTCTTGATATTCTATTGTCATCATCAGAGCTTGGAACACGGTGACCAGCTGAATTTCTTCAGAACCCTCCATCCACAAGGCTATAATTCATGAACCTCAAAATATTTGTTTAATTGTAGATTAGTGACGATGGAATATCCTCTGCTCTTTCATTTGTGAGATCAAGTCCCACATGTGCAAACACGGCTATGAGATAGGTTGCATAAGGCAAAGAGCGCCTTGGTTGATTTTTCACCAACTTGATTTGGGTAATCATCATTGTAGGCAAGCATAGAGGTACATTATGAAATAAGCAATGAAAATTTTCCTTGTGCACTCTGGTGACTTCATCCCGGCTGCCAGCTTTTGGAAATAGTATAGTGGTGATTATGTGGTGAATTATTTGTTATAGCAGTGGAAAACATTAGCTTTGATCAGAGCATGATGTGCCACCCAATCTGCTGGATCGCATCCCAACATCACTTGGCATAGATCACTATCATTATACTGAACATGTTGCACAAAATAGCCAGCATTGGGAATGCTCAATGCTGACTGAAAACTATGTCATTTACCAGAATCTCTACACCATTCACAGTAGTAAAAAGCCTATTGTTTCTTGTATAGAAATTTTCATAGAACTACTAAACCTAATCCGGATAATAAACTCTATGAAGAGATAGAAAGTGGACCCACCCTTATAATTGAAATAATAGTTGAAGAATGGGCTTCGGGCCTTCCAGATCATCAAAGTCCACATACCAGGGAGGGAGAAGCTTTCTCCTATTTTGTACCAAAAACTCACCAGATCGACAGGAACTTGTTTAGTCACCTGGGAACCTTCAATGACCTTCCAGTGAAGCCTCGAGTTCACACGACCACTGTTGCCCAGCTAGCTAGCCCAGAGGGGGGGTGAATGGGTTATTAAAAATTAGATCTTAGAATGATACTTGTACACTAAAAAGATTACACAACAACTTAAACGAAGTTAGAGTTAGAGGGAATGAAACAGCAAACACACAAAACAACCACAAGACACAAGGATTTTATTGGTTCGGAACTCCTTTCCACAGGAGACCTACGTCCAGTCCCTGAGCAATACCTCAGGATATCACTATCAAGGGTACTATCCCCCTCACGGATCCTTACACCCAGCCTCAACTGGTCTTCCTTCAACCTGAGGGAATACAACCACCCTGGATACCACCAGGTCTTCTTCACACAGAAGGGAATAAAACTAATAAAAGTAAGCACAAGAACAAGCTTCAGGAACTAGCTCAAACAGCTACAATCTGAAGCAAACAAGCCTTGAGAGAGAAAGGATTTTGACACTGGTTTCTCTCAAAGACTTCACTGGCTCTCACAAGAATTTCTTTTTCAACACAGAGAGCTAAAGAGCTAAGATCTATTGGAATGGAGTGCGTCGCTCTTGTTTGAACTACTGAAGACTTGAAGGATTGGCTATTCTCTATCACAGAATGTTGTACTCTTCAAAAGTTGTCTTCTCAGTCTTGTAGTCTTGTATTAAGCTTCTACTAGAAATTTGAACGTTAAAGATCCGTTGTCTCTCATTCTGGTGTACGTTAGACTGGTCTGCAAGGAAGCTTCTGATCTTCAGTCTTTTATCCTTTAGTACACGTCAAAGAAATGTTTTGATATCTTGTATCTTTTGTGTCCAACGTTGTACAGATAAATCTTGTTAGGTATATGCAAGCATATCAACAATAAATAGGAGACAGCTAGGGTTGTTGTTGATTGTCAGTCACAGTTGGAAAAGATATTGCTAGATTTAGCAAAGCTCATTTCTGTAAAAATAAAGATGTAGACAAAATAGCACAATAGTGGAAGATGTCGTCTGCATGCATAAGAGATATGTTTAGAGTGCATTGAATGCATAGCAGTCAAACAGACGAGATACGACTTTGACTATTCAACGTATATTAAGGAGTTGATATAACAATGAAATCGATATGAACAAAGCCGATGCCTTTATGACTTATGAAATCGTTATAAGTTGATAGGCAAATCGTTATGACGGAGAATCATTAAATCATAATAATGAAATCGTTGTGCAAGACAAATCGTTATAAGCTCTTATGAAATCGTTGTGCAAGACAAATCGTTATAAGCACTTATGAAATCGTTGTGCACGACAAATCATTATAAGCTCTTATGAAATCGTTGTGCAAGACAAATCGTTATAAGCACTTATGAAATCGTTGTGCACGACAAATCGTTATAAGCTCTTATGAAATCGTTGTGCAAGACAAATCGTTATAAGCACTTATGAAATCGTTGTGATCAAAAGAGAATCATTATGAATTCTACAGAAATCGTTATGAGATGCAAGTTGTTGTGTTTCTGAAGAAATCGATATAAAACACTTTAGCAAAAGGCAAGTCGTTGCGAGTTCTAAAGAAATCGTTATAAGCTCTTATGAAATCGTTGTGCAAGACAAATCGTTATAAGCGCTTATGAAATCGTTGTGATCAAAAGAGAATCGTTATGAATTCTACAGAAATCGTTATGAGATGCAAGTTGTTGTGTTTCTGAAGAAATCGATATGAAACACTTAGCAAACGGCAAGTGGTTGCGAGTTCTAAAGAAATCATTACGACACACTATAGAGTCGTTGTGACGAGCAAGTCGTTATGAGCTCTAAGGGAATCGTTACGATAACTTATAGAGTCGTTAGGATGAGCAAGTCGTTACGGGCTCTAAAGGAATCGTTACGGTCACTTACAGAGTCGTTGTGACGAGTAAGTCGTTGCGAGTTCTTAAGAAATGGTTGCGACGAGCAAATCATTACGAGGTCTAAGAAATCGTTATGACAACTTAAGAAATCGTTGCGACGAGCAAATCGTTACGGTGTATGAAGAAATCGATGCAATGACTTGGGAAAAAATATGAAGTGAGAGTTTTACCTGATTGTCTTGAACTTCCTTTTACTTTTAGTTCCTGTCCTCAAGGCTCAAGTAATTTTAGTATTGTTTTGTTAATCATCAAAATTAATATATAAATAAGTGAATTAATTTATATGGGGAAAGTTTGGTCATCAATCTCCCCCTTTTTGATGATGACAAAATATACTAAACAACATAGATAAACATATATTTTTCAGAGTTGCTTTAGTTTTCTCCCCCTTTTTGTCAATAAGCAAAAAGATAGTCTATGAGACAAAGAAGAGAGAGAGCTTGGATTAATTATGAGCAAGATAATACAAAGGAGACAAAAGAGAGGCATGCTGTGAAATGACAGCCCATGCCTTGATCTCCATATCTTCAAAAATCTGGTGGAAAACACCAGGAGCAACTGAAAAAGAAGAACCCATCCTTTGAATGTATAGCTGCTGCTGCTGATCCAGGAATTCTCCATACTGATCTCTGTCCAGTATGAATCTGAAGTAGGTGCTCTTTCCAAAACTGGCACGATGGAGAAATCTATCCAGAGAGATTGGATAGAAAATCTGCTGATCAAGAAGATCCTTTTTCAATGCATAGAAGGCAGTATATCTGGCTGCCCACTGAACATATATCTCTTGAATTGGATTTATGGAGTTGAGATCCAAGAAGGCTTCTGCTGATAGAATAGGCTTATGTTGACTGACTAAGGAACTGTTGATGGCTTGCAGCTGAAGATGGAATCCTTATAGAGCTTTTCCATTCGGAGGGAGAAAGCTCTCACACTCAGAAATGAGTGGAGCCAAAACTTGGGAGGAAATGCGGCCAGAGTGGTATTCTCTAAAAATAAACCGCAAAAAGGAAGGCAATCTACCCTACTTAGCTGACATTCTACCCATCTGCTTAGCAAACATATCAAAAGCATGGAGCCTGCATCTGAGTCAAACACTAAGAGTGTAGCTTCGGCAGAAGAACTGGAGAGTCAACTTTGAGGTTTGCAAAATCCACTGTGAGGGGAAGATTTATTGGATGTTCTGATCTCAGCATCACTATGGCTGAATGAAATTGGTAGAATTGGACTTCAGGTAGCTTGTTCAGGTAGCAGAAATCACTGTACAACTGGAAGTTCTGGCTATCCTGATCTCTTTCAGAATGAATGGTCCCCAAGAGGTCTTATGCTGAAGAAAGAACCACTCAGAAAGAGTGAGTTGGTGATCTCTATGGGTAAGGGTTTCTGCACGGGCAGTCAAGCATTTGGAGTACAGAGACTTGTGCCCTTGACGTTGGCCCACTGCACTTCAGTCTTGAACTTAGTGCCCTCATAAATTTTGGATTTTTGAAGGTGGGTCAACTGGTAAAGAGGAAGAACAATGTTTAGATGCTCAGAGAGGTTGAGGAAAGGAATACCAAAGATAGTGGAAAGAATACATTTTTGAAGGTATTCCCTATAGATGGATCTTCTCTGAGGATCGAGGGTAAGAGAGTACCAAAGAGGAGGAAATAATGGTGAGGAGGGGATGCTGACAGAGGATGAATGTTTCCTCTTTCTTGGCAGGACTGGGAGGATCAGTCCTGTGAACATGAGTGGCATGGATAGAATGGAGATGAGGGTACTTCTCTCAAAGTCATCCAGAAGATTAGTGTCAAAGACACTGTGAATATGAGGTTTTTCGGAATGAAGGTGACAGAAGGAGGAGGAGTAGGAGGATGGAAGAGATGTTTGTGATTGAAGGATGTAGATGGGTGAACTGGAGTAGTTTCAGTGAGAGGTGAAGAAGGTGAGGGTGATGATGGAGCTGAGGTTTGAGAGGGAGTGGGAGAGAAGGAAGGTTGAGATGGAATGAGAGAGGATGAGGTTTGGGTGCGAGGCCTAGGGTGTTTGAAAGTTGGAGGTGCTGGAGGGGCTGTAGAAGAAGATGAAGGTGAGGAGAGGGTTGGAGTTGCAAGAGTAGAAGTTTCAGGGGCCTTGGTAGCTGCCACTGGCTCTTTCCCTTTTGCTTGACCTTCTCTGGCAACTGCAGACGGCCCAGATGGCCCTGACTCTTGCACTGATGGCCCAGATGGCCCTGACTCTTGCACTGATGGTCCAGATGGCCCTGACTCTTGTGCTGTTGGCCTGGTGGCCGAGGAATAGCTGCTGGTCGCTCTGAGTAGCAGAAGGAGAAAATCCACCTGTCCTCGAAATTACTGACATCATGGACTTCATGTCTGACATTTCCTTGTTGAACCACCTTATAGCATTTTGGACTTGAGATAGTTCAGTAGAGGTTGTAGCTTGACTGGCAAGAATGCCTTGGACACTGGTCTGAACTGATGATAATATATCTCCTTGAGCCTTTAATATTTCCAAAACAAGCTTCAGATTTACTTTCTGTGGCTCTTACTTTGCCTTCTGTGAGCCACTCTCTTTCTTTTGCCTTTTTGAGAGACTGGCTCCTCAATATTAGCAGGGTTTGTACTTGGTCCTTCATTTACAGGTATGTTGGCAGGAACTTGATTTCCCTGAGATGGTGCATCTGTCTCAGGAGCATTCTCCATCATAGATTCCTCATTGCCAATTTGTTCCCCTGAATAGGAGCATTGAGTTCACATTTTCTTGCTCCCCCTGAGTGGGAGCTTCTTCCAAAACAATTTCCTCAATGTGGCCTTCTGCCACTGATTCTGACAATTGAGACTCTCTAGCATTCGGCTCCCCGGCTGGGAGCTTCTTCCATAATCACTTATTGATGAGTAGCTGCTTGCACCTCAAAACTGACATTTACTTCAGTTAAATTTTCAGTATGGCCTGGTGCCATAGCTTCTCCTTCTGCAAGTCCACCTATTTCTGAAGTAACTGAGGTGGAAGGAAAGGAATCCAACACTTCTCTTAGAATAGAGGCAACTCTGGAGGTGGGCAAGGGATCTGCCACACCTGCTACTGCTTCTCCCATTTGAGTTTCTGGAGAACGAGAGTCAACCTCCATAAAGGTGATCCTGAAGTCTCTGCTTGTGCTTCCACTGCAGGTTCTGCTGCTGCTTGTTCTACAGCTACTGATTCTACCTCCAATTCTGCTGGTGGATCTGCTGCTTCTTTTGGAATCTCTGGGACATCTCCAATGATGGCCTCTCCCTCTGCCACAGAGGTCTTGGTCCATATTCCATTCTGCACTGAGATTCCACTTTTCTTTAGGTTTCTGGATCTTATAGACTGCCCCATCTTTTCCACAACTGCCCCAGATAGATTTACTCCAAAATGATTGAATATCGAGGTAAGTAGATGAGCATAGGGCAATGAAACATTCAACTTGCTCTTTGTATCCCAGATTTGATCATGGGCAAACTTCATTCTCTCCATCATGACCTCGGCCATGTTAATCTCCTTTTGCTGGATTACCCAGAACATCATATCCGAATCTGCCCTAGTACAAGTTGAGAAAGTGGCACTGCGGGGAACCATGATTTGGCAGATAATAAAATGAAGTAGATGGTTAAATGTAGTCATCTGATTGATATCTAATTTTCCGTCTCTCAGCCTGAAACCTGGACCTATAATGCCAAGACCCTTACTTGATCGTTCACTGTGTGAACTCCACTGTGTCCAGAAGTCTTCACCCCAAACAGCATGTGCAAAAGCTCATGATCTACTTAATTTGGATACCCTTGTCAGATGAGACAAGGGACCCATCCGCCTTTGACCTTAGACAAACATAAAAGGCTTTCACCAGGTCGGGATAGCTTACCTCGGTGAAGGTGGCAATATCCATCCACTGCATCCTTCTCAATGTTTCTGCTATACTGTTCATGCCATTCTTCTCTAGATTTGGTACATCCACTGCTTTATTTCCGCAAACCTTTGTCTTGACGAATGTAAACCTTTCCTGCTGCTCAGGGGACAAATACTCAGCACTGTAGCCCCCTACACTTCCGGAGATCACTGGAGCGGCCATGGGTAGAGTGGAGAGAAAGGTTCTGGAGAAAGGAGATGATGGAAGGGATGGAAGCCCTCAAGGGATTCTTCGCGGGAAGAAGAGAAGGCTTCAAATCTTGCGGAGAGTCGATGCCGGAATCGTTAGGGCATCGGCTTTGGGCGAACAGATAAAGGAGAAATAAGGGTAAAGGTGGGAGATGAGTCGTTCCCACAACAATTTGACTAATTAATAATACTTTATCGAAAAAGGAGGCGCCAAAAGGGGTAACGGCAGAAAGCGACAAAAGGGTTTGACGGGTCAAACTACTTTTAACACAATAGCGGTCAAATAAAGTGAATAAGCTGAGTTTTGCTTAATGCCAGAGAGAGAGAGAGAAAATTTCATTATAATCTGAAAAATTTGTATGCCAATTTAAATACATAAATCTTTTCACAAATTGCACATCCCTAATTCCCTACTAAGAGATGTAAATCTCTCTTCAGGTAGGGCTTTTGTGAAGATGTCTGCCAGTTGACCATTTGTATCTATAAAAGAAATTTCTAAATTACCACTGGCTACATGATCTCGAATGAAATGATATCTAACCTGAATGTGTTTAGTCCTTGAGTGTTGCACTGGATTCTTGGTGAGGTTGATGGCACTTGTATTATCACACAGTAGTGGAATTAACTTGATATGAATGCCGAAATCCTCAAGTTGTTGCTTTATCCATAGGAGTTGTGTACAGCAACTTCCAGCAGCAACATATTCAGCTTCAGCTCTATAGTTCTTTTGATCTACCTTTTTACCATTTTGATCACTGTCCATTCTGGTTGATGTGCTCATTGGCGTTGACAATGGCTTCGCACCTTCAAATCCAAATTTCTTAACAGCTCTTTAGTGTACTTGGCTTGACAGATGTGAGTGCCTTCCTTCCTTGCTTGATTTGCAATCCAAGGAAGTAGTTTAGCTCTCCCATCATACTCATTTCAAATTCTCCCTGCATAAGCTATTCAAAGTACTTGCAAAGAGATTCATCAGTAGATCCAAAAATAATATCATCTACATATATTTGCACAAGTAGTATATGTTTGACTTTTGATTTAATAAATAATATGCTATCTACTCGACCTCTAGTGAAACCATGATCTAATAAGAAAGTACTGAGCCTTTCATACCAGGCTCTAGGTGCTTGCTTTAAACCATATAAAGCCTTATGGAGTTTAAATACATGATTTGGAAATTCGGTGTCATCAAAACCTGGAGGTTGTTCAACATACACTTCCTCCTTGATAAAACCATTTAAGAAGGCAGATTTGACATCCATTTGAAACAATTTAAGTCTAATGCAGATGCATAAGCAAGTAAAATTCTAATAGCCTCAAGTCTAGCCACAGGTGCATAAGTTTCATCGAAATCTATGCCTTCCTCTTGGGAATAGCCTTGAGCTACCAGTCTGGCCTTATTTCTTAAGATCACTCCAGACTCATCCAGTTTATTTCTGAACACCCACTTGGTGCCAATAACTGAATGATTGGATGGTCTAGGAACAAGGGACCATACTTGGTTTCTCTTGAACTGATTTAGTTCATCTTGCATGGCTATTATCCAAGATTCATCAGTTAAAGCTTCATTGACTATCTTGGGCTCATTTGAGAAACAAAAGCTAAATAATCACAATGAATTACATTACCTCTTATTCTTACCCCTACAGATGGATCACCAATAATGTTCTCAAGAGGGTGATCTTTCTTATGTCTCCATTCTTTTGAAGATTTTCATGTTGAATTTCAGTTTGCTGCAGTTCTTCTAGAGGTGGATCTTCCTTGTCCTCAATTGAGGTATTCTTTAATTTTTCGGACAAGTCATCTGCATCATCAATGTCACTAATTTCTTCCTTTTTCAAGGAAGGTTAGATTCATCAAAAATAACATGCACAGATTGTTCAATTAATAATGAGCGTTTATTGAAAACTCTATAACTTTTGGGTTTAGAAGTGTACCCCATAAAGATGCCTTCATTCTGATTTGGCATCTAACTTACCAATGTCCCTTTTTCCATTGTTGTGGATGAAGCAAGGACATCCAAATATTGAAGTGACTGATCGTAGGTTTCTTTCCCTTGTAGAGTTCATAAGCAGTCTTCTTCAGAATTGGCCTGATCATTACCCTATTAATGATGTAGCTTGCAGTGTTGATGGCTTCGGCCCAAAAATATCTTGGTAAGTCATATTCTGATAACATTGTTCTTGCCATATCCAAAAGAGTTCTATTTTTCCTCTCAACAATTCCATTCTGTTGAGGTGTCCTTGGTGCTGAGAAGTTGTGCTCAATTCCTTGGTCATCACAGAACCTAGTAAACATTTCATTTTGGAATTCACCACCATGATCTGATCGGATAGAGATAATGGTGAACTTCTAATCTTTCTGAACTTTCTTGCTGAAGCTGACAAAATTATCAAAGGTGTCATCTTTGTGCCCTAGAAAGGATACCCAAGTAAATCTTGAGTAATCATCAACTATGACAAATCCAAAATTCTTTCCTCCAAGATTGGTAGTCCTCATTGGCCCAAATAAATCCATGTGAAGTAGTTCTAATGGCTTTGAGGTGGTCACTACTATCTTTGATTTAAAAGAGTTCTTGGTGTGCTTTCCTCTTGCACAAGGTCTGCAGATGCTATCCATTTTTGTGTTGACCTTTGGCAGTCCTTCCACTAGATTTCTCTTTTTGAGCTTGTTCAATCCATCCAAACTACAGTGGCCCAGTCTTCTGTGCCACAGCTCAGTTGATTTATCTTTGCTGGCTGCCAAACAGACATCTTGAACCTTGAGTTCCTGAAGATAGAGTACATACAAATTTCTTTCTCTATATGCTTCAAAGATGACTACTCCATCCTTTAATATGCTGCATTTTGATTCTTGGAACTGAATCTGATGGCCTTTGTCACACAACTGGCTGATGCTAATAATTGTGCTTTAATTCTTTGACCAGCAACACATCTTCAATAACTGATTTTCCTTTGATGTTCACTAACCCACTTCCTATCATTGTGCCTTTTCCATTATCTCCATAAGTAACTGTTCCTTCTTCATCTTAGAGATTGACGAAAAGCTTCTGGTTGCCTGACATGTGTCTTGAGCATCCACTATCCAAATACCATTTGGATGCTCTTGAATTTCCCTGAAATTTAAACATTAAGTTTTAGGTACCCAAGTTCTTTTGGGTCCTGATTGGTTAGTATCATTAATTTTACCTTTTATTATCCATTTTTTATGTCTTGTTGGGCATGTTGTTACGATATGTCCTAATTTATTGCAGTGATCACAGCAGGATAATTTTGTTACCTTTTCTATATACTTGAAATCAACTTTATATGCTATATCTTGTTCAGGTACAAATTTTGGTGTTGGATATGTTTTAGGGTAGACTATGGTTTCTTCATTATCTGGGGGTGTATATCCTAACCCATTTTTCTTCTTACCTGATCTTCTAGTGCCTTTTAATATTAGAGAGTTTTTACCATTGGTAAAATTTTCTAGTGTGCTTGATAGTTCATTATTTTCTTCATTCAAGTTTTTAATTTCTTTCCTTAATTCATCTGTGCTTTCTTGTTTTTCCAATTTTGTTATTTGTTCATTCTTAGCTTTTAGGTCTTCACATAACAATTTATTTCTTCTTTTAAGTTCAGTTATTTGTTTTTCTAATTCTTCATTTTCTGTTTTTAGATCAGAATTAGTGTTCTCTAGACAAATGATATTTTTTTTTACTGACTTTTAATAATTTGCATACTTCTTTATATTTATCATAAAGTTCATTAAATGCGCTTTCTAGATTATCCGAATCTGAATCATTACAGGAATCAAAGGAAGAGTCAGAAGTTACCTTGTCTTCGGTGTTGGCCATGAGAGCCAGGTTGGCTTCTTCTCCATCACTGCTTGAGCTTGACTCATTGTCTGAGTCACTGCTGTTCTCCCAAGCAGCTGCCATTGCTTTCTTTTTATACTTCTTGAATTTTCTGAAATTATCCTTCTTCTTGTGATCATTCTTCTTAAGCATTGGACAATCTACCTTGATGTGTCCAGGCTTCTTGCATTCATAGCATATCACTTCTCCTTTCTTCGAATCCTTTACTTCTGGTTTTCTGAAATCTTTATTTTTCTTAAAAAATCTTCTCCCAGACTGGAACTTCTTCTTCTTTGCTAGAATTCTTTGAAGTCTTCGAGACAGCATTGCTTCTTCATCATCACTGTCCTTACTGCTCTCACTGTTGTCCATTGATTCTTATGATATATCTTCATGGGCCTTGAGAGCGTTTGATTGCTTCTTTCTGCTGGAGGATTCTCCTAATCTCTCCATATTTATCTCATGAGCCATGAGGGATCCTATTAACTTCTCCAATGACATTAGTTTTAGATCATTGGCTTCCTCAATGGCTGTTACCTTTGGAATCCATGAGGATGGCAGAGATCTGAGGATTTTTCTGACCATATCTGGTACATCATAGACTTTTCCTAATCCAGCTAACCCATTTGTGATATCTGTGAATCTACTAAACATTTGGGTTATGGATTCACCTGACTGCATCTGGAATCTTTCATATTGAGTCACAAGAATGTCGATTCTTGTCTCCTTTACCTTATCTGTCCCTTTATAGGTAATCCTGAGCTTTTCCCACATTTCCATTGCGGATTTGCAGGCTGAAACTCTGTTGAATTCTTTCTTGCTGAGGGCACAGCACAGGATGCTCTTGGCTTTGCAGTTTAAGGAGATTCTTCTTCTGTCTTCATCTGTCCACTGAGCCTTTGCATTGGTGACTAGAAGATCGCCTTCTTCTACAATGGACCATATCATGTAATCGTTGCCTTGTAGAAAGTACTCCATTCTTGTCTTCCAATAGGTATAATCTTCTCCATCAAACAAAGGAGGTCTGTTGACTGACTGACCTTCAAAGTTACCTTGGGCTGCCATGGATCTTTACTCTTCAGATCGTTGGATCTTCTTCTTTGTCGAAGAGACTTGCTCTGATACCACTTGTTGCCCAGCTAGCTATCCCAGAGGGGGGGTGAATGGGTTATTAAAAATTAGATCTTAGAATGATACCTGTACACTAAAAAGATTACACAACAACCTAAACGAAGGTTAGAGTTAGAGGGAATGAAACAGCAAACGCACAAACCACAGCCACAAGACACAAGGATTTTATCCTGGTTCGGAACTCCTTTCCACAGGAGACCTACGTCCAGTCCCTGAGCAATACCTCAGGATATCACTATCAAGGGTACTATCCCCCTCACGGATCCTTACACCCAGCCTCAACTGGTCTTCCTTCAACCTGAAGGGAATACAACCACCCTGGATACCACCAGGTCTTCCTTCACACAGAAGGGAATAAAACTAATAAAAGTAAGCACAAGAACAAGCTTCAGGAACTAGCTCAAACAGCTACAATCTGAAGCAAACAAGCCTTGAGAGAGAAAGGATTTTGACACTAGTTTCTCTCAAAGACTTCACTGGCTCTCACAGGAATTTCTTTTTCAACACAGAGAGCTAAAGAGCTAAGATCTATTGGAATGGAGTGCGTTGCTCTTGTTTGAACTACTGAAGACTTGAAGGATTGGCTATTCTCTATCACAGAATGTTGTACTCTTCAAAAGTTGTCTTCTCAGTCTTGTAGTCTTGTATTTAAGCTTCTACTTGAAATTTGAACGTTAAAGATCCATTGTCTCTCATTCTAGTGTACGTTAGACTGGTCTGCAAGGAAGCTTCTGATCTTCAGTCTTTTATCCTTTAGTACACGTCAAAGAAATGTTTTGATATCTTGTATCTTTTGTGTCCAATGTTGTACAGATAAATCTTGTCAGGTATCTGCAAGCATATCAACAATAAATAGGAGACAGCTAGGGCTGTCGTTGATTGTCAATCACAGTTGGAAAAGATATTGCTAGATTTAGCAAAGCTCCTTTTTGTAAAAATAAAATGTAGACAGAATAGCACAATAGTGGAAGATGTCGTCTGCATGCATGAGAGATATGTTCAGAGTGCATTGAATGCATAGCAGTCAAACAGACGAGATACGACTTTGACTATTCAACGTATATTAAGGAGTATTGATATAACAATGAAATCGATATGAACAAAGCCGATGCCTTTATGACTTATGAAATCGTTATAAGTTGATAGGCAAATCGTTATGACGGAGAATCATTAAATCATAATAATGAAATCGTTGTAAGCACTTATGAAATTGTTGTGCAAGACAAATCGTTATAAGCTCTTATGAAATCGTTGTGCAAGACAAATCATTATAAGCACTTATGAAATCGTTGTGCACGACAAATCGTTATAAGCTCTTATGAAATCGTTGTGCAAGACAAATCGTTATAAGCACTTATGAAATCGTTGTGCACGACAAATCGTTATAAGCTCTTATGAAATCGTTATGCAAGACAAATCGTTATAAGCACTTATGAAATCGTTGTCATCAAAAGAGAATCGTTATGAATTCTACAAAAATCGTTATGAGATGCAAGTTGTTGTGTTTCTGAGGAAATCGATATGAAACACTTAGCAAAAGGCAAGTCGTTGCGAGTTCTAAAGAAATCGTTATAAGCTCTTATGAAATCGTTGTGCAAGACAAATCGTTATAAGCGCTTATGAAATCGTTGTGATCAAAAGAGAATCGTTATGAATTCTACAGAAATCGTTATGAGATGCAAGTTGTTGTGTTCTGAAGAAATTGATATGAAACACTTAGCAAACGGCAAGTCGTTGCGAGTTCTAAAGAAATCGTTACGACAACTTATAGAGTCGTTGTGACGAGCAAGTCGTTATGAGCTCTAAGGGAATCGTTACGATAACTTATAGAGTCGTTAGGATGAGCAAGTCGTTACGGGCTCTAAAGGAATCGTTACGGTCACTTACAGAGTCGTTGTGACGAGCAAGTCGTTGCGAATTCTTAAGAAACGGTTGCGACGAGCAAATCGTTACGAGGTCTTAAGAAATCGTTATGACAACTTAAGAAATCGTTGCGATGAGCAAATCGTTACGGTGTATGAAGAAATCGATGCAATGACTTGGGAAAAAATATGAAGTGAGAGTTTTACCTGATTGTCTTGAACTTCCTTTTACTTTTAGTTCATGTCCTCAAGGATCAAGTAATTTATTAGTAATGTTTTGTTAATCATCAAAATTAATATATAAATAAGTGAATTAATTTATATGGGGAAAGTTTGGTCATCAACCACTGCGGACCCGTGGAGCCATTTTTAGAACCATTGAGGGGATGGATCTCATGAGGTTGGGATGCCTCCTAAGTCTAGGGAAAGTAAAAGAAAACTCCACACAGATCAACTGATGAGCGATGACTGGCAATGTTCAAGCCAAGGAGAAAAGGGTGAGGGAGAGATGAAGAAAATGGAATGCCAAAAATCTCTAGGACTAAGAACTCTTAGAGAAGGAGAAAAGAGTCCTAGGGCAAGAAGGGGGTCTTGGGGGGCTGAAGGAAGAGGAGGCAAGTAGTATGGGAGATATCCCACTAACCCCAAGATAAATAGGAGCCGGCTTGGATCAAAACCAACATAGTCGGTAGTGACCGGAATGAATCGATCGGGCTCGTGATCGGAATAGGTCGTCTGACTTTTATGAATCGATCAACCAATTTCCCAGATTTCAAGGGAATTCGGTCCAGCTAGTAGTCAAATGGCATGAATGGCCCTAGGATTGGAAAATTAGGAGGATTTGTTGATCACTAACACATTTATGTCGTGGTTTGAGTCCTATAAGATATTCTCACACTATTTTACATGGAGACTCAATAAAAACAATTATTGATAGAGACTATCAATGGGTCCTCCAATTTCCTTAACAAGATAGCTCAACTAATTGATTACCTATGTATACAAAATGCCTGGAAACTTGCTTATATATATATATATTGTTGTGTAATAGTTATGTGAATAACCATAACATTGTTTTGATAATGATTGTTTTGATTTGTTTTGATGATGACATAATCATTGTTCATCTTGTTGATATCATAATATCATTATTTTGTGATGAACATAAGCGCTTCTACATATCCTTTGATTAATGGTTGCAAACCAAAGACTACCTGGCCACATTCTAACTTGCTTAAATGAATTTTGGATGTTTCATTTAGTCATAATCATCCGAACCTATGACTTCGACTGATCACATTTTGGTCGCAGTAAGCCAAAGATAGGATTCAACTGGGACTTCGACTGATCACATTTTGATCACAGTCAATCGAAGCTAGGATTCGATTAGGACTTCGACAGATCACGTTTTGGTCGCAGTTAGTTGAAACTAGACTTTGACCAAGACTTCGGATGTTAACATTTACTCTTGTCTAGTCAAAGCAATGGCACTTCATATATTCATGTGTTGGTCATTGTCATCCGAAGCAACTTGACTTCGGATGTCACGATATAGTCTTTGCCAGTCGAAGTGTTGTGACTTCGGATTTTCATATGTTAATTCTTGCCAATCGAAGCACTGTGACTTCGGATGTCACGATTTAGCCACTGTCGGTCGTAGTGCTCAATTTGACCGTTCTTGTCTATCAGTTGACATTCAAAGTTCTATATTGTTAAATTGTCAATTTCATCATCTATTGCTCAATGAAAATATGACATGTGTCTATATTAAATGTTTAGGTACTTTTGAGTCATACATAAAGATAAGTTTGAATTGCATTATTCAAATAACCCTTCATAAATGGTTTATTAAATTGGGGGATTTTCTGTGTATAGGTCAAATGGGACACATGTCAACTTAAAGGGTGTACGGACAACCCTAAAGTGCGTTCTTGCACACTCCTAGGTACAAGGTCCCATGGTTAGGGCTATAAATATGCCCTTATCCCTTCTGGAAAGGTGTGCGAAAATAAGCAAAAAAAAGGTGCACCCTAAAATTACAACAAAGAGAAAGTGCTGCTAGGAGAAAAAGGGGAGAAGAAGAGAAGAACAAGAAGTAGAAGAGGAGAAGCTTGTGCTGCAGAAGACAAATATGAGAGTTGGAGAAGTATTTCAGAGTCTGTAATTTTTGAATAATGTATTTTACAAATTCATTGTGTGTGATCTGTGTAAGTGTTCTACGCAGATCACATGATTGTTTCTGTTCTTTTTTCACACTTGTATCGGGATAGATCATGCTAGAGGATCTACTCCCTCTTTGAGCTTGTTCTAGCTGTACTTGGATCCACCATGGTCCAAAGGGTTGAGCATTGTATGCTCAGGTTTTTGAGCCGTAGTGCTCAGGTTTTCTAAGCTATCGTGCTTAGGGCTTTTGAGCCATCGTGCTCTGGTTTGTGTACTTGAAATTGCATAGTGGTTTCTTTCGTCGCGGGGAGGTGGATGTAGGAGACACAAGTTGTGTTCTCCGAACCACCTTAAATTCTCTAAGTAGTGGTTTGTTTGTGGTTTGATTCATAATCTGGACTCTATCTACACACCACTAATTTGATCAAGTTGATCTGTGTGAGTTATTTTTATTCTGCTGCCATTCACTCATATATACTAATTCACACTCATATACACCTTATTTGATCCCAACAACTGGTATCAGAGCAGGCAGAGTTCGTACTCTGAGGTGTTTGTTGAATTGCCTGTGTTTCTGGTGTTATCTTGTTTAATCGCTTGCTCACTTTGTGTTGCTAGTCTCATCTGATTACTTTGATCGTGGATTCTAGAGGATTTGTTGCAGAAGGTTACTCAATTAATAGGCCTCCTTTTTTTATGATACTAATTACTCTTATTGGACGAACATGATGATGGTATTTCCTTGAGCACAGAACTATAAAGTTTGAAGAATTATGGAGAAACGACCAGTAGAAGTAACTAGCGATCAAAACACATGGACAAGGGAGCAGATCAGAAGGGCAACCTTGAACTATAGTGCCATGAACATGCTACAATGTGACATCCATCCAAAAGAGTATTCAAAGATTTCAATGTGTAAGTCTGCTAAAGAGATGTAGGATAAATTCTTGTTATATGAGGGCACTTCTCAAGTTTGGGAAACAAAAGCAAACATGCTAGTTTCTGATTATGAATTATTTGTCATGAAATTTGATGAAAATATCTCTGAGATGTTTGCTAGGTTTATGGTTATCATTAATGAGCTTAGAGCTTTGGGTAAGGAATACTCAAATGAAGATTTGGTAAGAAAGATTTTACGTTCTCTATCTCCTGTGTGGCACACTAAAGCAACAATTATTGAGGACTCAAAGGATTTGTCAAAAATATCATTGGATGAGCTCATTAGATCCTTAATGACTTATGAACTAAATCTAAAGAGGCATGAAGAAAAAATGTTGAAAACCAAACTTACTGCTCTTAAAGCTTCCTCTAGCAATAGAAGAAAATCTCAAGAGATTTCTAAATTTGAACAATCTGATTCTGATGACAATAAAATTGCATTGATAACTAGACAGTTTAGGGCATTTTCGAAATCTAACAAGAAGACCTTTGGTAAAAGACATAATGTCATGACTGCTAAAATGAAATACTCCTTGTCAAATGATGATCACAAGAAAAATAATGAGCTTACTATTTGTTACAGGTGTAACAAGCCTGGACATATGAAGAGTGAATGTCTAAAGGCCAAAAAAGACAAGTTCAAAAGTCACAAGAAGGAATTCCACAAAAAGAAGAACAGAGCCATGGTGGCTACATGTAGCAACTCTCAAATTTTAATTGAGAAAATAAATTTAAAATACAAATAAATGTGTATAAATTAAAATCTATTAAGTAAAAACAAGTGATGGGCTTTAAATAATGATTCATACTTGAGCTATTAGGCCAAAAGCAAGAGTCCAATTGATGGGTTAGAGATAAATAGACCAAAATTTGTAACTAAATTATTAAAAGGGTCAAATAAATCACTAATATGACTCATATATATCTAGAAAAGAGTCTTAACACTAGCCTAACTTGTTAGTCACGGAATTAGAGCCCACCCTAGGCCAACTAAAGGGATAAATGGTAGAAAAAAACTAGATAAATATGAAATTTTGGAGTTGGAGAAGAGTCAGAGTTTTAGATTGACTCTTCAACCCTAAACATATAAATACACTCTAATCTCGTCCCTGGCCGACCCTATTGATCTTCTAGAGCTTGGAGGACGTGGAAGGGAGGCTTTTGGATGAGGAAAATGTGGAGAAAAGGGCTTGGAAGTCCTGTTCTTCGCGTTCTTGCCCTAGGATCTCAAAGCGCTCAAATGTAAGTAATCTCTCAAGCAAAACTTAATTAATCCCGTCCATAGATAGTCCATGATCCTGGCTATGAAATCCCCATATTTTCCCCAATTTCTATTATGATGTTTATGAGTATTTCATGCCCAAAGATCTATTGAGGACATGTACCCGACCTATCATGTTCTCTTTAATTCCTTGTCTATGCTTAAGCTTATGCTATGAAAATTTTACTGTACATGCTACATGATGTCAGAAATCTCTTGACATATTTTTCTCCAATTTCTATTAAGTACTCTTTTTGAATTAAATCTATTTTCATCAATGTGTCATGTTTTGAGTTTATTGTGAAAGAACCTATTCATAGCCTGTTGATACCATGATAAGATTTTAATTACTCTTTATTGTTGATACTCATGCAAGTCTAGTTTTGTTTAAAACTGATTTCATGATTTTTCATCAAGTATACGAATTGATGTTAAATTTTAAAAGCCCTTGGAGGACTGGGCCGCAATCCAAGGAGCTTTATTCCCTTTTGGGGCTCGGGCAGGATGGCTCGATCAGTCACGTTCTCAACTGGGTCACGACACAGCATCGTGTCGCATTCTTAACGTGACAGTACCATACGTCGCATTCTTCCTGTCTGATCCAGAACCCTCGTCGCGTCATTTGAGTCATCAATCGATATAACCTATCGATTGCCTTAGCCGCGACCAGATAGTCTGTAGCATTTCGGTTCGGCAATCGATTGGTTACATCGATTCCTTTGAGTGCGTCAGTGCCCTGACTATGTACCGATTGCCTTAAACGTGACTAGTCACCTCGTCGCCTTTCAGTTCCTCAATCGTTTGCCTGTTTCGATTCCATTGAACATGACAGGTATAACTAACCGTCATCGTGATTCTCTGTATATTTTTAGAAACCCTAATATTCAATTAAATCTTGCTAATCCATACTCTATAATCATGGTTAAACCCTTGTAATGCTCTATGGCGAACAATAACATAATGTTAAATCAACTTTTAATGATAACCACATGATTTTCTTATTTAAAAGATATGTTCATGACCCTCATATGCTATCTTTGATTCTCTCTCACATGCACACACAAAACTTGAACTTTGCCATGAGACCTTACAATAACCACCTCCATAATATATCTGGTAAGTAAGTGCAAATATTCATGTAAATTTCCCTATTATTTTAAATGGACTTGTCTTCGTTTTATTTGCTCGATTTGGATACCGTTATTGTGCCTCTCTGCCTTCGAGCACTCGAGGCAAGTTGGGAAAATGTTTTCTATACACCCTTTCCTTGACTTGGATGGACTCTCCATTGGGAATACTTCTGATTGGACCAGGTAATCCTTGTCAAGACCTCCATAAGTCTCTTGGTGTTGGCAGACGTCTATTGCCGACGAGCAAGTTGTACCATCAATACACATGATACCCTTAGAGATCAGCATGATCCAATAGCCTTAGATTTTTCTCTTATCTTGAGATCACGCCGGACCTCTAGACTGTGTTCGTAGTACGGCCAGTGAGCAGTTATTGAATTCTACCAGACTATTAGCACACAACTATGCATGTTGTGCAACTATTACTATCACCTGATTAACGTTGTTTTATGTGCATTGACCTATAGTTCTCATCTATACTCTATTCACTCATCTATTCACATTCTCTATACTCATGTACAATCTTCAATTACTCTCATCTATCTCTTGGTAGTCTCTATGGCCATTTGATTGATCGTCTAAAGAGAAAAATATGATCAATGCCAAGCAACATTATAAATGGCCGGTCTGGTCCTGGGAGGTGCACCCAAAAGTGCTAGTCCCCGCGGGAGTTATTGACCAGAGTGTTCGACATTACACTCAAGTGCCAGTTATCTTGATAATCTAAAGACAATCAAAGTGCCATCTTGACTTGTGTGCTATCATACTGTTATACATGCTATCTCGTGATATGACAATTCCTTTATCATGCTAGTTGTGCTATATTCTTTGAAAAGTACTATTGTTCTTTGCTATCATGTGCCATTTACTCTCTCGACTATACTTGATCGTTCTCTCTAGTTATCTTGATATTCAAGACATTAATCACTTCATGCATGCCTATTTTTGAGATATTAAGTCCTACTGGGCATTATCGCTCATCCTATGTTATTTGTTATGTAGTGCCGTGACTATTCGAATCCGGTTTAATGGTTCTGGTGTGGCGCTCTTGGCCATTGTGTGGTCATTGAGTCTTAGTTGTGGTTCTCGTGCGTGGCGTGGGTGTTGTGGGTCGGAAATTCGGACCCAAATAGCCCACAGGTTCACTGGTTATGAACGCGACAGGGTGGAACGTCACATTTTGAAAGCGACAGTCTCCTGCGTCGCGTTCTCCGCATCGCCTTTCTGACGCGTGGCATGTCAAGTTTATGAAGGTGGAAGTTAGGTCTGTCGCGTTATGAAGGCGACGAGTACCTATGTCGTGTTCTTGCTTCTGATTGGGTTAAGTTTGGTTCTTCGACCAATAGAGCAAGAAGGTCTGCTCGGCTGGGGAATGGCTTGCTACGGCGATTTCTAGCTTGGAAAATGTTGGTTTGGTGTGGTTTCCATGCGAGGAGTGTTTCCGAAGCATGGATACGTTGGCAATGTGGCGTTCTTGTGTTCTTCGCAATGGTAGGGAGACTTCCCCTTCGTTTTATATTGTTTGAATGATTGGACGTTTGAAAATCATGTTATGATGGTGTGCCATGGTAGAACCTTCTTTTTAGAGATTTAAAGTTTAGTTTAAATGCTGTGTGAATGGTTTCCTGGAGGAGAAAGAAGGGTTTGGCCGTCTGCCTGATAAGGCGATGGGTCGAACCGCTGCGTTATGAATGCGACAGGTTGTACCATCGCATTCTTGTTGTGAACGCATCACTTTGGTATATCATGTTTAGGGTTATCGATTGGTGTTATCGATGGTGAGATGACGATGTGTCGGGCTGTCGCGTTCATATCGCGACACTGGGCCTTGTCGCGTCTTGCTTGTTGTCGCGACTGGTCGCTGCATCTTTGAAGGCGACGACTGTCCCATCGTGTTATTAATTCCGAGAATGTTATGAGATTGTGGGTAATGAAGGTTCTATATAGGCCTAGCCTTGGTTATTTAGTGATGTTTTAAGGTGTTTATACATGGTTGATGGTAGTAAAGTATGACTTAGGATTAATGGTTCAGATTGTGGTTAATTAGTCAGTTATGTTTATGTGTATTAATGTTCAGCTTGTAGTGGTTACATGGTTTATGTGTTTAACGGTGGCATTTGTATATAGTTTTGTTAATCCGGTTAATTACGCTATTATATGAGAGTTATGTGGTTATGTGTATAGTAATGGTATGGTTGTATAGGTGCAATGGAGGTCAGATAATGACCAATGATAAGTAATTGTAGAATGTGTAATATCATGGTTTATGAATACAAGTTTTATGAGTATGTTTAGTATTGACGTGGTTTGTGTGTTTGCTGAGTTTGGTGGTCCGGCACCTATTCCAAAATGTCTCTCTCGTCAAGTACCCTAGGTTCTGTGTGAGCCAGGCACATTGTGCTCGGGGTTTTGTCCTAGTACTGTGTGTACCATAGAGGTTTGTGTTTTCTTTTTGGACACCCTCACTCCTTTGTCTGAGTTGTACATTTGGCTGGGGGAAAGACGATAGTGGGACAGTGACTTGTGTGTTGTGGTTGTGTTTGGTCACCTATGGCACGCTCGTGGTTGGGAGTATGGACACCAGTAGACGTACTGGGTCCCAGCTAGTCTTTTGTTTCCAGTGCCTCACTTTAGGGAGCTCAGGCTAGGGTCTCTAAAGGTGTTAGGCCTGGGCCTGCAGATGTGTGGTCTGCAGGTGTGGTGTTGGTTGGTCTCCACAGTTCTTTGGCTTTACTGTATGGTTGTGGAGCGGTAGTTGGACCTTATGTCCTTGACTGCGAAACTGAGAGGTAGTTCTTGTGTTGTGTGTCTGAGTTGGATACTAGCGTCATGAACCAGTAGTCTTTACCATGTGGTCGTGTCATTCCTTTCGACTCGAGCTTTCCAGTTGTTATGGTTGTGAGTGGTAACTCTCCAATTGTGGTTCTGTTGTGGTACCTTGTGGTTTCTGGTGCTTGTAGCCTGTGAGGGTAGCTGGTTCCTGTGGCACACTGTGTGCCAGCCTTTTTAGGTATTGAGTTAGACCGGTGTTCTGTGGTGGTCGTGTTGTATGATCCTCCACCTGTCATGTCTTTTACCCTTTTGTGGGTAGTCCTCTGATGTGCTGGTTACCGTGGGATTGTATGGTGGACTGACTCAATGCTATCAGTCTCGTTACTCTTCGTTGGTAGTTGGCTTGTGTAGCTCGTGGTTACTCACTTCTGTGACCATGGTGGACTGGTGGTTCTGTGCTAGTCCTATTGTTCCTTTTATTTTCTGTGGGTTGTGTTAGCTAGTGTGTTTATGGTTTAATGCAGTTTGTTTATGTTTATTGCAAGATTGTTGTAGTTTTGCTATCAGTGTTGCCAGTGAGACCCTTGGGGTTTGAGGTCTCGATTATTGCTTTGTGGTACTGGTTTTGTTGTTGTTTTTAGGAGGTCCCTGTTGAGCCTGTGACTTGTTGAGGCTCACTCCCTTACAGTTCTTTTCAGGGTTAGCCATGAGTTTGACTTGCAGTAGTGTTGTGGCAGACTTGTACCACCAGGAAAATGGTTGTTGTAGTTGTATGAGCTTTGCTCCTTCGGGGTATGCCCCAAGTAGTTGTACTTTTCTCTTGGACTTGTAATGATGTAGTGGGACAATGTAATTTATTGTAAGTGAGTATAAATGCATAAGCTTTCTTGCATATTATGCTCTTGTGGTTGTCTTTTATATTCGTATTAGACACTTATGTGAGATACCCTTGCGAGACTTTGGTCCATTCGTGGCGGCGGTATGAAAATGGGGCCTTATTGGGCATAAGTATCTAGGGTCGCTTCATATTATATGTGTTTCAAGTGAGTCTAATGGGGAATACCACATGCATGAGGATGGGGATGAGCTAGCGCAAGAGTGACCTGATGTGTAGTCATCTAGATGTCTTTGTATTAGTTAGTTAGTTTATTTTTATTTGAATAAAGTACTCTAGGCCCATAGTTTTGACTCTTAATTGGTGAATGTAATAGAGATTAGTGGAATTATCAATAAAGATGGTTCATTTGGAATTATTCCCATTTGTGCAATGGTTTAATGTCTATTTTATGCTCTATACTATATATTTAACTGTGGCTCACTTCGATATTCTGAGTCGGGGCGTTACACTACATGGTCAGACGAATATCAAAGAATGGAAAGCAATGAAGAATCCTCTAGTATAGAAGAAAATGAAATTTGCTTCATGGCTAGAAGTAGTGAGAAACAGGTAGATATTGTTGGCCCTCTTGTTATGGCAGCAAGACTGGGGGGGGTGAATGGAAAATCTAAAAATTGAAACAAAAATCACCACTTAAAAGTGTTTGATTAGTATAAATAAACATGTGTAATGGAAGTTAAGAGCGTGGAAACAAGCACACAAGGAACACATAAATTTATCCTGGTTCGGCCCTTCTAAATGGAAGTCCTACGTCCAGTCCCCAAGCAAACTCTTGAGATTTCACTAACCACCAAGTAACCTTAGTCTTCCCTTAAACAAGGGGCATATAACACCCAACACCCTAGATGGTCTTCTTCTCTTTCTCGGGCAAGAAGGCAGCCTACTTCTTTTACAGGCTCAGAAGCAAACCTGTTGGAACAAACCCCAGTGCGGTTACACCACCAGACACAAGCTAGTATTCTTCTCTTTCCGGGAAAGAAGACAACCCACTATTTCACCTCAGCCAGGTGCTTCTTTCACGAGATCAGAAGCAACTCACTGATACACACCCCAATAGGTCTTCCTTCAAATAAGGGGAACACTGATACAGACCCCAGATGGTCACCACCAGGCGCAAGCTGGTCTTCCATTCTAATCAAGGGGAACACTTGCACATCAAGCCTTCTCTTCCAACCGAAGAGGAACACTTCTAACACAGAAATTAGGACCTGAAGCCCCTAGATCAAGCTCAAGATACACAACAGAAAATGCTTGATCTGAGACTAAGCCTAAGAAAAAAAAGTTTACAGTAAAGGAATCTTCTTAGGCTAAACCCTAGCTCTCTCTCTCTCTCTCAAATACACAAAGACACACAGAGAGAGAATGAGGAAGGAGGAAGACAGCTTGAATGCTTCAGCTTGAATAGGCTCGAGCTCTCTTCCTTCCTTGCTTGAGTGTGTATGGAGTTGGATGCTCACTGGATGTGTAAGGCCCTCAAATTTTGTACATATTGTATTTATTTATTTCTGTATATGTATACTTGTTTGATGTATTTAAGTTCTGCCTAAAATCCCTGTTTAACGTCAACATCACTTGACGTTAAGTGCAGGTTGATGGCAACTTCTGTGTCGTTGATCGTATGGCAGGAGGATATAGACGTCAACATCGATTGACGCCTATTTCCAGTTGACGGCAGCAAAGTGGCCGTTTACTTCTCCGGCTGTGTTTGAGATTCCAGATCTGAAATAGCCCCATTTTCTCCGGAATCTAATTAGGAAAGGTTCCCCAATGGTTAGGACTCCTAATGCTAGGTTTACCCCGACTCTTAGCCTATATAACCTGAGTATTTCGGCTAGGTTAGACCCTCTAGTTCAGAAGGAAAACTATAGGGTTTAAGGTGAGAAAGAGAAGACCTTTGTGAGGCTTGATCTGGCGTTTAGGAGACTTCACCGGCAATCTTCTTCGACTGGAAGGTGCATCTAGAGGTGAAGAGTTCCCTTGACTCCGGGAGACCATCTGTGCAAGTGTGAGGACCGGATTTGGGGCTGAAGGAATCACCTTCTTGGCTTGGCCGAGGAGGGCTTCATCGCCAAATTTGATCTTCAAAGATTTTTATTCAGGCAAGTAACTTAGGGGTTCATCCCTAGACATATCCCTTAGAGTTTAGGCATTTTTACAGATTTTTAATTCTTGTCCTGGACCCCCAAATTCTGTCTTTTATTGCGTTCGGTCTGCACTTTTCTGTAGACAGGAGGTTAACGGAACCTTGTTGCCGCCAAGTTTCTGAGTTAGCAGCAATTGATTATGCCATTAACCACTTTGACGGCAAGACCCTTGCCGCCAAGTTCTTCTGGTTTTTTAGAATTGTGATTTTCATCTCTATGTTATGATTTTTGGGTTTCTGGATGTTGGATCATGTTGTAAAAATTATGGATGCTCAGGTATTGTCTTAGGGTCAAACCACGGAATTTTGTCAAATTTCTAATCATGTTTCCATTGAATATAATTTCTGTTATGAAGGAATATGCATGATTTGACAGGATTAAATTCTGAATAAATAATTGACGCAGGAAATTGTTACAGAGAATTTTCATGAACAAGAGGCTACTGTTTACATGTTTTAAAACTATGAGAACTGACTATTTATTCAGAAAATTGCATGAAATCTATATTAAATGTTAAAAATAGTTATACTATTACAAAAATTTTGAAAAATTAGTCATATGATATGTTGCATGCTTAGGGTTTGTAGTTAAAAATTGGGACTGTTTTGATATCCATAAGTACTATTTGCACTTTTAAAGGGTATTAAAGCCATGTTAAGCATGTTTGATTAAGAGAATGTGTCTGCAGTGATATGCTTCATGTTTAGGCACTATTATGCATGAATTGACACTGTTAGACAGTCATGTTAGGTTCTGTAAACTGAAGTCTATATGTTTAAATAAAGTGCATGTGAATGGATTAAATAGTGCATGTAAATGATGTTAATCATGTGATTAAGTGAGATAATGTGCTTAAGTGGATATGTGCTGAAAATTGACGCTGCTACCATAGAAGGTTGTTGAGCTGTATGGTAGAAAAGTCCTTATGGAAAGGCTCATTGTTTATGTGATATCCTGTGAGCATTAGGATGAAATCCTGGAGGTGGACAAGTACCACTGGTTAGGGTGGAGAGGGCTTCTCCGGTTCTGCGTAGTTACCAAGATTCGTCACTATATTGCCTAGGTAACGGGTATGTGTTATGTGAATGTGTGTCCTTCTTTATGGTGGTTCGGACTATGTGTCATGACAATTAATGTGTAAAGTGTGAAAAGTGTGTAAATGTGCAATGTGATCATGTGAGTGATGTGTTAATGTGTTACCATGTGAAAAGATGAGAAACCATGTGAATATATTTTATTTATGTTAAAACAGCAAGTAAAAGATGTGGATATATGTTATCAAAGCATGTGAAAAATGTTAGACTTCATGCTAGGATTGTTAGTTACTATGTGCTTAATTCCATGATCTAATTGTGTAGAAATATGAAATGATATGAATTGAAATTGACACAATAAATCAAGTTAAAGACCATGTGTAGAAAGCATGCTATAGGTTATTCATGTGTACTTGCTTATTTGATATAAACCATCTGCCATATACTTCTCTTATTGTTTAAAAGATTAGCATGAATGTGATATGTGTAAGAATGTGCTAATAGGTTGCTTGCTGGGTCTTTTGGAAGACTCATACTTGCTTTAACATACAGGTGAGACAGGTGTCCCTGTGCTAGAGGAGGACATAGTGAGGAGCGACTCCGAGCGCGAGGAGTAGCTGTACTTGTGGAGACTACTTGTTTAGACTACATTTTCATTTACTAGTGTGTGGACATTGATATTATGGACTTGTATAATTGTGGACATTGTTATTTTCATTTCCACTATATAGACTGTGGAATGTGTGAATGATGATGGAATAAGATTATCTTTTATTTCCATTGTACTTTCTTTTGTTACTTATGTACATCTCTACCTACTGTGTTGTGTTGGGTACATGTCCCATTGTGACGACGCACTTTATATCGATGTGGGTTGGTATAATCGTACCAGTATAAAGAGGTCATTACAGAGATTGGTATCAGAGCAATAGTTGAGATTATACATAAATAAGTCATCATCTACACAATATTTCAAAGCCTTTATAGAATTAGTCCATATATGTGGAAATATCTATAATGAATCAAAGATAGTTAAAAAAATGGTTAGGACTAAGTAACTTAGATTCTAACTAAGTTAATTGTTTCACAAGCTATGGCGAGCCGTGGTAGGGGCAGTGCTCAGGCTCGGGAGGATGAGCAGAGGCGTGAGGAGAGAGGTGAGCAGCAGGCCCCAGCACCCTACGGTCCTACGGTACTTCCTCCACCACCACCTGTGGACTATGGCGTGTTCATGCAAGGCCTAGTCCAAGCAATGCAGACTCAGGCTCAGATGCAGGCGTCACTGGAGGCACATGTTAGAGTTGTTAAATAGGAGTAGTCTGTTTTGTTGAATGTATGATTGCTTTTGTGTTGCTTATGTGTTACTTGTTGTCTCAGGCTCAGGCTCTAGCTCCAGTTCCTCAGGAGTATGACCATGGTGGTCCGTCCATCATAGAGAGGTTTAAGAGGATGGCTCCGCCTTCTTTTAAGGGGAAGAGTCAGCCCCTCTTGGCAGAGAGCTGGATGAGGAAGTAGAGAAGATCTTCTAGGTTATAGGTTTGCAGAAGAAGATAAAGTCAGCCTGGCTACCTACATGCTACAGGTACTTAGAGTATATGTACTTGTGTAAGGTTAAGATTTGAGTTGTATGGTGCTTATGGGTTGTGTTTTGCAGGAGAGAGCCGATGTTTGATAGGCCTCCGTGCTACATACTAGGTACGAGGACGGTGCTATTGAGGTGATTTGGCTGTGTTCACGAAGCTATTTCGGGCCAAGTTCATCCCCGAGCATATCTAGGACAAGATGGAGCAGAAGTTTCTCTCTCTTACACAGGGCTCCATGACAGTCTTGGTGTACGAGGCCAGGTTTGACGAGCTTTCCAAGTATGCTCCTCATATCGTTGTTGATGAGCGCAGGAACGCAAAGAAGTTTGTGATGGGGCTCAAACCATCACTTAGGTCGAGGCTGGTTGCTTTTGACCACCGTACTTTAGATGAGGCTCTCAGCGCAGCATGCAGGCAGGAGAGTGAGATGGACCAGTATTTGGAAGAGAAGAGGGTAGCTCATAAGAGGTCAGCGCCACCTTTCCAGAGGCAGGACAGGAAGGCAGCAATGTACCAGTCACCTCAGCGTCCAGTGGCAGCTTTGAGTCAGCAGGCAGTTGCACCACAGTCACCCAGCTTCAGGCGTAGCGACAAGAAGACGTGTCCTCACTGTGGAAGGACACATGGTGGCACCGAGTGTTGGAAGCTAGCAGAGAAGTGCTTGAAGTGTGGCAGCACCAGCACCAGATCAGAGATTGCCCCAGACTTCAGCAGATCGCCAAAGAGGAGCGCTAGCCCCAGTAGCGATAGCAGCACCAATGACAGGGAGACCAGGAAGGCCTCGGGCCAAGCCCAAGTGTTTACACTAGCTCGAGAGGATGTAGAGCAGGCCGAGAACATCATAGAAGGTACAGTTCTAGTCATGGGTGTGCAGGCTCGAGTGTTGTTTCATACGAGCGCTACACACTCGTTTATTTCCGAGCGGTTTGCCAAGTAGTTAGCAGTAGAGTTTAGAGTTGAGGTAGAGGAGTTAGAAGTCCCCTCTTCTGTGCACACACCAGCATGTACGGTAGCGACCAGGAAGTGCATTCCATCCTTACCTGTGTGCATTGATGACCGACGCTTGTTCGGTGCTTCTACTTCTTAAGATGAATGACTATGATGCCATACTTGGTCTGAATTGGCTTGAGGAGCACTATGCCTTGGTGGATTGTAGGGGGAAGAAGATTACTTTTCGTATTCCTAGAGAGGATGAGTTCTCACATCCGTTGCCAAAGAATCTAGCGGGAAGGTTTGTGATCTCCGCCATGAAGGCTATGAGAATGGTGAACAAGGGATGTGACGCTTTTCTTTCCAACGTGGTATTGGTCCCAAAGGCCGATCAATCACCTACCCTTGAAAAGATTGAGGTTGTGCAGGAGTTTCTAGACGTGTCTCCTGATGATTTGTCTGGATTGCCACCAGCAAGGGAGATAGAGTTCACTATAGAGTTGCTTCCAGACACCTCTCCTATCTCTAAGGCTCCGTATCAGATGACACCTACGGACTTAGCCGAGTTGAGGAAGCAGTTGCAGGATTTGCTTGATAAGGGGTTCATTCGCCCTAGTGTGTCACCATGGGGCGCACCTGTCACGCCCCGCCAATTTAGCAGCATAATAAATCGAGGAGACGTGAGCAAAATGCATATAATGTAAATCGCACCACAGTTAAGTAATTCAGAGCATCTAATGAACAATAATTTGGAATAAACCCTTCATTTCATTGAAATTTCACTAAGACTATTACAATCACTAATTCAGAGCCAATACATATAGCTCAATGACATCATTACATTGGAAAAGAAATCTAAAGCAATAACTACTAGATGCCATGGTACTAGGGTAACTTCATCAGTTGACTCCAGGTCGCTCATCACTTTGGTCCTGTCCCATTGGTATGTGTAACGTCATCATCCGACTTACCTGAGGCACAATAACAAATAAGGAAGGGTGATTTAAAGAACAGAGTAACTAATGATAGAGAGAGTCATGTAAAGTCGAGAAAGTAATAGCACAAGTAACATGGTTCGAATAGCACATGAATCAAGTTTAGTATAATGAATATGATTAAAGTCAAGTCACGATAGAAAGTGATAACAACACAATAGCAAGTAACGTCATTGTCAAGTAATAGCAAGTAACATGTATAGCAAGGAGAGAGAGTGTAGTTGGCCATATAGAGAGTAAATTGCACTTTGATTGATTTTCATCAATTGAAATAGTATAGCACTTTGTTTAACTTTCGTCAATCGAAATAGTATTGCACTTTGGTTATCCGGAGATAACTGAGAGAGAGTATAGCACTTTGTTTGTCAATAGACAATGAGAGAATATAGCATTTTGTTTCGTCAATAGACAACGAGGGAATATAGCACTTTGTTTTGATTGTCATAGATTAATCTTGATAGTATGGCACTTGGATGTAATGCCGACATCCTGATCATTTTAACTCCCACGTGCAAATGGCACTTTTCGGGCGCTCTCCCCAGGACCAGATTGGGCCCTATATATTGCCTGGCATTGGTTATTTTTATTATCGTAGACAATCAATAGATGGCCAAATAGAGTACCAAGAATAGATGAGAGTTCTAGATGAATAGATGAGATAGTAGAGAGAGTGTGAATAGACGAGCGACAACGTATAGATGAGAACTATAGGTCATTGCACATGAAACGTCGAGTAAACGGGCGATAGTAACAGTTGCACAACATGCGCAATTGGTGTTGGCAGTCGAGTGGAATTCACTACCCTTCCACTGGCCATGTTATGCAAAATGTCCAGAGGTCCGTCGTGATTCAAGATAAGAGCGAGAGAGCATTCTAAGTCCGTTTGGATCTTTCTGATCCCTAAAGGGTATTATAGGTATTAGGGTACAACCAGCTCGTCGGCCATGTGGGAATCCATGGACAGAGGAGTCTTACGAAGGCCTTGAACAAGGATTTACTAGTCCGACAAAAGGAATATCCGACGGAGAGTTTGTCCAAGTCAAGAGAAAATGTGTATATAGAAACAAGTGCTCGACGTTCCAAAGGAATTCTAGAACAGTGGAGCGTCGGTAACGGTATTCCCAAAACAACGCAAGAAACGAAGACAAGTCCATTAAAATAGGCAATTTAAATACATTATTGAAATAAATTACCAGATATATATGAGATATTTTCATGTCAAGTCCAGGCATATTGGATGGTTACAAGTATGTGCATGTGATAGAGAGAATCATGGATATGAAAAGATCAAGTGAATGTCTTTTAATTAACCATTACCTATCCAGTTTAACAACTTCGTTTACTATGTTTAAGACAGTTGACAAGGTAAGAGGTTATCGTAGAAAGTCAAGATTTTGCGAAAATATAGGGTTTTCATGCAAAAGATCATAACGCAATGTACCCCTGTAGGGTCGTGACAAGGTACGTACAGAACGTGATAGGGTCAATCAAAGGTCGCGACGGGTCGGTCAGGACAGGTAGCCAGAACGCGACGCCAGTTCCTGTCGCATTCAGAACGCGATAGGTAGCCATGTCGCGATCAGCCCTGAGAACGCAGCCTATCAGGCCGTTGCGTTCTCAGCTCCTACGCCTGAGTCCGAGCGGAAAAGGACCATGCCTTGGATTGCGGTCCAAGTTTCCATGTTTTGACATAGGTTCATTCAAAAATTAAGAACTCGATGTACAGTGGAGGAAATATCGCGAAACCACTTTTAAACGAAACTAGTCATGCTAAAGTATGCACAATAAATAGGAATTTGTAAATCATCATGGTCTGGATAGGTAATAATCATGAACATGCACGAAGAACATAGAGCAATACATAGTGAAGGTAAAAGAATTTATTCGGGCTGGATGTAAATTAGGAAAAACGGAGGCAATGTTTCCTGACATCGAGCAATATCTCCAGTAAAATTTTCATGGCATAGGATCGAGTGTACATGGAGATCTAAATTAAATATGATGGTTCGGGGTCAAGGTGATTGCAGAACTTCAAAATAAAGAACAAAAGATTGGCTTGACGAAAAGTAGAGCAATAAGAGGGCTTGTGTTCCTGATGTTTGGAAGAACCTACAGACGAATTTAATTGAGTTTGGCTTGTGAAAATGCCTACCTTTGGGTCGTTTTGTCTTCTAAGACTTAGAACTCGAAGTGTAGGTTGAAGCTCTTGAGAAAGCCTTCTCCCCACGAGTTCTTCCTTTCCTTGGCCTCTTCTCCACGTCCAGCAAGCCTCAGCAACGCATTAGGGCGGCCATGGAGAGGTTGGGGTGAATTTATGCTTCCTTTCTTTCCAATTCCTACTACTACTACTATTCCTATTAAATTCTGAGATTTCCTTATTTCTTTTAGCCTTCCAAGCTTGCCATCTCCTTTGGGGTTAGATTGAGTTGCAATTTCGTACCTAGCCAATTTGGGTAGGGTTAGGAGTCTAATTCCAACCCATATTCAATATTTTAATGATTTAATGACTCTTTTTATTTTAGGAAAACATTAAAGATACAAATTTAGGGTATTTTCTCCTTTTCCAAATTTCATAACTCCTATTTTGGCCCATAACTTTTATATGAGCTATTTAGCAAAACCCATTACTTAATGGATTTTAACTTATGGGAATTTTCCCTTTTAATTAGGGAATAATAAAATTATAGATTTTATTGTATTTTTCTTACCTGAATTTATTCATGGCTATAAGAGGTCTATTGGTCCAATTCCGATAATGGGTCATCAATACATGATGTTGGAAGTCTCTCCCACATGTTCATTTAATTTGTGATCATGTTATATTTTCGTGTTAACAGTTTTCTGACTTAGTTTCCTAATTTAGATAATTAGTCACATTGTGTCGTACACTTGGCCAATCGGAGTTTTCGTTGCATGAATTTCTTCGTAAGACACTTAGGAATAATGTTTGGCGTTGAATTATAATTTTTACGAAATTTTCCAATGTGTTCTTGCACATACGATAATGGTACGTATGTTTCTATTATTTTGTTATTATATAAATATTATTTCGAATTTTTAAGTACTGAATTTTCCCAGGGTGCTACAGCACCTGTGCTGTTTGTGAAGAAGAAAGATGGTTCCCTTAGGCTGTGCATCGACTATAGGAAGCTCAACCAGGTGACAGTGAAGACAGGTACCCTTTGCCGCGGATTGATGATTTGTTCGATTAGCTGCAGAATGCATATGTGTTTTCCAAGATAGATCTGTGATCCGGCTACCATCAGTTGAGGATTAGGGGTGAAGATGTGTCCAAGACTGCATTCAGGACCCGCTATCGACACTATGAGTTTCTTGTGCTACCATTTGGTCTGACTAACGCCCCTGCAGCGTTCATGGATCTCATGAATAGGGTGTTTAGGCCATTTTTAGATAGTTTTGTTGTGGTTTTCATAGACGATGTGTTAGTCTATTCTCCTGATGAGGCTACACACTGTGAGCATCTAAGGATTGTTCTGGAGGTTCTCCGAGAGGATAAGCTGTATGCTAAGTTCAACAAGTGCGGCTTCTGGATGCGCGAGGTTCATTTCCTTGGGCATGTTATCTCAGGCGCTGGAGTTGTTGTTGATCCGGCGAAGGTTCAGGCGGTATTAGAGTGGGAGACTCCAAGGACACCATCGGAGATCAAGAGTTTTCTTGGTTTAGCAGGCTATTATAGGCGATTTATTGAAGGCTTTGCCTCTATCGCAGCACCTTTGACTAAGCTAACAGGAAAGGGGTTAAGTATGTTTGGTCTGTGGATTGTGAGAGCAGTTTCCAGTTGCTGAAGATGAGGCTTACATCTGCACCCGTGTTGATCTTTCCTAGTGGTGCAGAGGGTTTTGCTATCTACTCTGATGCTTCTTAGATAGGCCTTGGTTGTGTGTTGATGCAGCATGGTAAGGTAGTTGCCTATGCTTCTCATCAGCTAAAGGAGCATGAGCGTAACTATTCGACCCATGATTTGGAGTTAGTGGTTGTGGTTCATGCACTGAAGATCTAGAGACACTATTTATATGGTGTCAAGTTCAAGGTGTTTACTGACCACAAGAGTCTGAGGTATCTTTTCTCTCAGAAGGAGTTGAACCTGCGGCAGAGAAGATGAATAGAGTTTCTCAAGGATTACGACTTCGAACTTCAATACCATCTAGGGAAGGCGAATGTCGTGGCAGATGCGCTTAGCAGGAAGAGGTCATTACTTCGACAGGATTGGAAGATGCTTGAGGATGCGACATGTGCTATGACTGAGTTAGAGCCACAGTTGTGTCAGGCTTTCGTGGCTCAGTTGTCTATCCGATCTACGGTTCTTGACGAGGTGATCGAGCAACAGAGAGCTGACCCCAGGCTTCTGGAGATGGTGGGCAAGGCAGGCATTGCTCGAGATGAGGACAGTGTCATTAAATTCCAGCACCGAGTATGTGTCCCTGATGTTGTGGCTGTTCATGAGCGAGTACTTGCAGAAGCTCATAGGCCAGGTTCTCCATTCATCCAGGCAACACCAAGATGTACCAGGATTTGAAGAGATCTTTCTGGTGGTCTGGCATGAAGAAGGATGTGGCAGACTTTGTGTCCAGGTGTTTGGTATGTCAGCAAGTAAAGGCCAAGCGTCAGAGACCATTAGGCCTTATGTAAAAGATGGAAATACCTGTATGGAAGTTGGAGGCAATTACTATGGATTTTGTGACGGGTTTGCCCAGATCAGCTAAGGGCAATGACTCAATTTGGGTGATTGTAGACCATTTCTCCAAGACTGCTCATTTCTTGCCTATGAAGAAGAAACAATCTGTGGAGAGTTTGGCTAGGATGTATGTTGGCAGCATTGTGAGGTTGCACGGTGTGCCGAAGTCTATTATCTCTGACAGAGATCCGCAGTTTACATCGAGGTTGTGGCAGGGTCTTCAGGAGGCTTTGGGTTCTCAACTAAAGCTTAGTTTGGCATTTCACCCTCAGATAGATGGCCAGTCCGAGAGGACGATCCAGATGCTCGAGGACATGTTGAGGGCATGTGTGCTTGATTGGAATGTCATCTACCTCTTGTGGAGTTCGCCTACAGCAACAGTTTTCATGCGAGCATCGGCATGGCTCCATTTGAGGCTTTGTACAGGCGGCCCTGTAGATCTCCTTTGTGCTGGGAGGGACAGGTGATATGTTGCCCAGTTGACGAGCCCAGAGGGGGGGTGAATGGGTCTTTTAAAATAATCTACAAGATACCTGTAACTAAAATATTCACACAACGTTCTTCGAAGGAGGTTAGTGACTGTTAGTTTAAATATCAACACACACAAAGAAGACAATCACACAACACAAGAATTATCCTGGTTCGGACCTCCTCTCCTTAGGAGTCCTACGTCCAGTCCCTGAGCAACAACTCAGGATTTCACTAACTAGGGTACAGTCCCTCTAAGGAAGCAACAACACCCAGCTCAGCTGGTCTTCCTTCACACCCGAAGGGAACAACAACACCCTGGATACCTCACCAGGTTTTCCTTCAAAACCGAAGGGAACTACACCCTGGATACCACCAGGTCTTCCTTCACACCCGAAGGGAACAACAACTCAAAGAGAATTGAATGAAATTCAAGCCCCTAGATCAAGCTTTTAACAAGCCAAGATCTGAAGCAACTAGCACTGAGAGGAAGAATCTAAACAAAGCACACTCTCAGAACTACACGGGCTCTCTTAGAAAATCTATTACAGCACAGAGAGCAAAAGAGCTGAAGGTGATGAGGAAAGTGATTCTTGGCTCTGGACTTCTTGCAGAAGAATTGAACGTTTGAACACAAGATACTTGTTCTCTACTTCGTTGGTGCTTTTTCTTCTGTCTTCGAGTTTATATCTCCTTATTTGAAATACAGTCGTTGAAGTATCAGTTGTCTCTTGGTTGATAGACGTTAGACTGGTTGACATTTTGGAAACTTCAACTATTTTTATCCATTTGAGCACGCAAAGAGATAACATCTTCTGACGTCTATAGGTCCAACGTTGTATGATAGAAAGTCTTCAGGACCCTGCACACATTAAATGCTAGACAGTAGACAACTCAAACTGTCTCTTATTGTCAGTATACGTTGATGTGAGTATTCACTAGAGTAGTAAACCCAAATAGCTTATTTTTATAAGATGTATACAGAGTAAGCACAATAATGGATGATATTGTCTGCATGCATGCAGAGATACGTTCAGAACTCATAAATGCAGGAGTGACATATAGATATATGCGTGACTTTGACTAGTCAATGCTTCAAGAGATAAGATAAAAATCAAGTTGATATAAACTGTAAAGTCGTTGTCTATATGACTTATGAAATCGTTATGAATACTAACAAGTCATTATAGAGCAAATTGTTATGAACACTTATCAAGTCGTTATGAAAACTAACAAGTCATTATAGAGAGCAAATCGTTATGAACACTTATCAAGTCGTTATGAAAACTAACAAGTCATTATAGAGAGCAAATCGTTATGAACACTTATCAAGTCGTTATGAGCTCTAAAGAAATCGTTGCGCAAAGCAAATCGTTGTGAGTGCTTAAAGAAATCTTTGTGCAAAGCAAATCGTTATGAGCGAGCAAGTCATTGCGAGTTCTTAAAGAAATCGTTACGGTAACTTATGAAATCGTTACGACATGCAGGTTGTTGTGAGTTCTAAAGAAATCGTTACGGTAACTTATGAAATCGTTACAACAAGCAAGTCGTTGCGAGTTCTAAAGAAATCGTTATGATAACTTATAGAATCGTTGCGGCGAGCAAGTCGTTATGAGTTCTAAAGAAATCGTTGCGATAACTTATAGAGTCGTTATGATAGGCAAGTCGTTGCGCTTTCTAAAGAAATTGTTGCGATAACTTATAGAGTCGTTATGACAGGCAAGTCGTTGCGCTTTCTAAAGAAATCGTTGCGATAACTTATAGAGTCGTTATGACAGGCAAGTCGTTGCGCTTTCTAAAGAAATCGTTGCGATAATTATAGAGTCGTTATGACATCGACTTGATTGAAACAACATGACTTTTCGGTCTTATAAGGAAATCGTTATGAATTTTAACAGAAATCGATATGAACTTAGAGAAATATCATGTTGAAAAGATTAAAGCTTCAGAGAAGTAATGCATACCTTTATTGGCTTGATTGACCTTGGTATTTTTCCTGTACTTTAAGACTTATGAAATATTCATTAGATATTATGTATAAAAATTGGTTTAGTTTTGTTAATCACCAAAATACATATGTAATTAATTAAAATTACATGGGGACAGACTGATCATCAATCTCCCCTTTTTGGTGATGACAAAACTGAACAATAAGTATGGATGAAAAATCTGAAATCAGTCTGAAGATAAGACATGCTAATTTTCTTCCTTAAAAATTATTGGAATGTATTTCAGACATGCTAATTTTCTCCCCCTTTTTGTCATTGAGAAAAAAGACAATCTGAGACAAAGAAAAAAGAGAAAGAGAGAGACAGATGACCAAGGGAATTTTCATTAACTTTGAGGTGGTACAGGTAAATAGAAGGCAGGAGACACAAAAGAGGCAAAATGGGAAATGGTTTCCCATGCCTGTGCTTCCTGCTCTTCAAAATGAGTTTTAAAACTCCAAAAGACAAAGAGTAGGATGGTCTCATGGAGGAAGCCATCCTTTTGAGATGAAGATCTAGGTTGATAGAGAAGATCAGCATATGCATTCTTGTCCATGCTCATCTTGAGGAAACGACGAGTCCCAAAGCTGGCACAGGTGAGGAATTGGTCCATGGTCACAGGATAGTGATTGTGGTTGTCTCTGAGAGCCTTGTGCATAGCCACATATACTTTGTATCTTTCCTCCCAGACTTTGAAAGGGTCATTAACAAGATGAATGGAATTCATATCCAAGAAGGTAGCTGGAGAAATGGCTGGTTTGCCTTCCCTGGCCTGAGCTTCATTTAGTGCAAACAACTGCTGAGCTGACAGGGATAGAACTTGGACCATTCTGAGGATGTCAGCCTTTCACATTCAAACAGAAGGGGCTAGAACTTCAGCACTTACATGCCCCTGGTGATATTCCCTAAATAGGAATCTAGGAAAAGCAACCAGGCAGCCTTTCTGTACTTTAATTCTGCCCATTACTCTGGCAAAATGCTCAAAGATGATGGATCCTACAGAGGATTCCATGACAAGGAAATGGATTTGAGGAAGGGCTATCTCTTCAGGTACTTGGAGGGTAGCGAAATCTACCTGAACATCTGAAGTATGTGAGATGTCTGGAGTGAGAGCTGAAATGGCCCTTTTGAACTGGCTGAGCTGAACTTCAGGAAGTCGATGGACATATCTGTAGTTGTTGAACAACACATAGTGTCTGACCATCTTGATTTCCTTTTGAATGAAGGGTGCCCAAAGTTCCCTATGATATATCCTAAACCACTTTGATAAGGTCAGGGAGTGGTCCCTTGGAGGGAATCTAGCAGATTTGGCAAGAATGAATTTCTTGAGGAGATCGTTGTGACCTTTGCCCCACTGCTCTTCAGTTTTGGAGTGGGCAAGAGAGAAGATTTTGGACTTTTCGGATTTTGAAAGAGAAGTGTAGGGTAGAATGGTATTCAAATGATCTGAAAGATTTTGAAAAGGAAGGTTATGATGGTGGCAAGAACAACTTTGGAAAGGTATTCCCTATACAGTGGGTTATGTTTGTTGTCCACTGTGAGAGAAACCACAAGGGAGATATTTAGGTTCAGAGGAAATGGAGGAAGTAGGAAGTAATTTTCCTCTTCTTGGGGGCAGGACTGGAAGAGTCTGCCCTATGGACATGTTCTCCAACCTTCAACACAGACCTGAGGATCCCTTCCTCAAACTCATCATTTATCTTTCCATAAAGGGAGAGTTGAGTTGAGGCTCTTTCAGGTATGATAGTGATGAAAGATGGTGGAGGAGTAGGATGAAGAAAAGAATGTGAAGTAGTAGGGAGGTCATCAACTGGTCCAAGGGAGGGACCAGAGGAGGAGGAGGACGCTCCAGCTGAGGATGCTGGAGGGACCTCAAGTATAGGAGAAGGAGAAGGAGAAGGAATGTAGTAGAGGAGGTAGGAGATGAGGTGGAATGAGGAGGAAATGGAGTAGGAGAAGAAATTGGTCTGGATTGAGGTTTTTTGAATGTTGGGGAGGAGGAGGAGCTGTAGGAGCTGAGGGTGGAGTTGGAGGAATAGGTGTGTGAGAGGGAGAAGAGGGAGCTGGAGGCTTGGGTGCCAAGGACTCTTCTGCCTCTTTCTGCACAGACTCACTCTCCAATGGCCCTGATGGCCCTGACCCTTGCTCAGATGGCCCTGGAGGCCCTTCAACCTGATCAGCCGGCCCAGATGGCACTTGCACATTCGCTGCTGCCTCTGCTGTGCTACTGCTGCTTCTGGCCCTGTTGGCCCTGCTTCTTGAGCTGATGGCCCTGACTCTGGAACCTGGGCTGTAGGAGGTGGAGGAGGAGGAATTTGAGCTCCAACCACCTTGAGAATTTCTCCAGCAAACTTTTCATAGACCCCATTTCCTAGTTAAACCACTTCATGGCATTCCTGATTTGAGCTAACTCTTTGTTGGCTGAAGCTTGGCTCAGAAATATAGAATTTACATCTGACTGGAGAGAACATAATAGCTCACCTTGCACATTCAGCCTTTCAATCACTGGCTTCAAATTTATAACAATTTTCTATTTGACCTGCCTCTCAAAAGGTGTATCAGCCAGGAGAGGAACTTCAGAGGCAACTTCTTTTCCTTTCTTCTTACCTTCTTTTGCTGGAGGAGGTTGATCATCATCTGAGCTCGAAGAGCTTGCAGTCTCCCCTTCTCTGTCATACAAGTTTGGAGAATCTCTATGCCTTTCCTCCTGACCATCAACAACTGGAGTTGCTTCTACTGAACCTTCTTTTGATAGCTCCCCCTCAATAGGAGCATCTTCTTCATTTGTACTTGCTCCCCCTGAATGGGAGCATCCGCCATCACAGAGTCACCCTGAGCAGCTGGGTGCTCTAGCTCTACTGGAACATCTTCCATTGGTACATCAATGTGGCCTGATGCCACAGCCTCTTCAGCAACTCTGCCACTAGTTTCTGGAGCACTAGAGGTGGAAGGAATCGAATCAATAATATCTGAGAGAATAGATGCAACGACAGTTGAGGGTAGTGGGTCCTCAACTGGAATAATATCCTCTGGGAGAATATCCTCAATTCTCCTCTCTGCAAAATTTAGAGCTAATTCTTCTGGAAATTCTGAAGCTGCTACTGATACTCTTTCTTCTTCTACTGCAATTCAGGCTGAACTTCTGCTATAGAGGGGCCTGATGATTCTACTGCCCAACTGCTGGAACTGAAACTGACTCCACTGGCAATTCTGGAATCATAGCCGCTGATCCCATTTCCTGATGAACAACTGAGGCGTCGTAATGATGGCTTCGCCTTCAACGACTGAAGCCTTGGACCATACACCATTTTCCACAGAGAAGCCACTCTTCTTCAGGTTCCTGGACCTGATTGCTTGGCCCATTTTCTCTACAACTGCCCCAGAAAGATCAACACCGAAGTGTTTGAAGATCTTGGTAAGTAGGTGGGCATAGGGAAGGGACACATTTAACTTGCTCTTGGTGTCCCAAATCTGATCTCTGGCAAATTTCATTCTTTCCATCATCACTGCGGCCATTTTATCTCCTTATTTTGAATGGCCCAGTACATCATGTCAGAGTCGGCCTTTGTGCAAGATGAAAATGTTGCACTTCTGGGAACTAAGATTTGACATACAATAAAATGAAGGAGGCGGTTGAAAGCTGTTAGTTGATTTATATCAAGCTTGCCATCCCTTAGCTTGAAGCCCGGCCCTACAATTCCCAAACCTTTCACTTGGGCGTCCACAGTGTGAACCCCACTAAACCGGAAGTCTTCACATCAAACAACATCTTCAGCAACTCAGGGTCTATTCTAATCAGGGTTCCCTTTACTGAAGAAACTAGGGACCCATCTTCCTCTGTTCTCAAACAAACGAAGAATGCTTTTACCAGGTCGGATAACTAACCTCGAAAAAGGTGGTAACTTCCGTCCACTGCATCTGATTGATCAATTCTGCCACACTGCTCATTCCATTTTTCCTCAGATTAGCAACATCGACTTCTTTATTTCCACAGAGCTTCATCTTCACAAAGGTAAACCTCTCCTGCTGCTCAGGAGTGAGAAACTCGGCGCTGTAGCCACCCAAACTGCCGGCGATGACTGGTGCGGCCATGGATTCAGGTGGGAAAGTCTCTGGAGGGTTGAAACGGAAGGAGAAGAGAAGGAATCCTCAAGAAATTTTGCGGGAAGGAGGAGGAAGGTTCAAATTTGCAGAGGGTTGAGGTATGAGTTGTTAGGGCATCGGCTCATGCGACAGGATGAAAGGGGGAAAAGGTAGACGATGAGATACGAATCGTTGTGTCATTGATTTTATGAATAAATAAATGCACTAGGGAAAGTGAGGCGCCAAAAGGCGGCAGAAAAAGACAAAAGAGTTTGACTATTTAAACCGACTTCAATGAGAGAGCGGTTACAAAGGATAATTTGAATTTCTTTTGCTTAAAGCCATGGAAAAAAAAACTGCTTAATTCTGAAATTTATGTGCCAGTTTTAAACAGAACCTTTTTCACAAATTGCACATGCCTAATTCCCTTCTAAGAGATGTGAATCTCTCCTCGGGTAAGGCTTTTGTGAAAATGTCTGCTAACTGACCATTTGTATCAATAAAGATATTTCAATATTACCATTTGCTACATGATCACGAATAAAATGATATCTAACCTCAATATGCTTGGTCCTTGAATGTTGAACTGGATTCTTGGTGAGATTAATGGCACTGGTGTTGTCACACAACAGTGGGATGGATTTGATGTTTAATCCGAAATCTTCAAGTTGTTGCTTTATCCATAAGAGTTGTGTACAACAACTTCCAGCAGCTACGTATCAGCTTCAGCTATAGATAGTGCCACTGAATTTTGTTTCTTTGAAGACCAAGATATCAAACATCCTGCAAGAAATTGACAACAACCACTGGTGCTTTTTCTATCTAATTTGCATCCAGCATAGTCAGCATCAGAATAACCTACTAGGTTAATTTCACAACATTTTGGATACCACAGACCTAAGTCATAGTTCTTGCTAAATATCTAAATATTCTTTTCACAAAAATTAAATGTGATTCTCTAGGATCGGCCTGATACCTAGCACACATGCATACACTAAATAGAATATCGGGTCTACTAGCTGTTAAGTAAAGTAATGATCCAATCATACCTCTGTAGATCTTTTGATCTACTTTCTTACCATCTTTATCACTGTCCATCCTTGTTGATGTACTCATTGGTGTTGACAGTGGTTGGTATTATCGTATCCAAATTTCTTCAGAGTTCTTTTGTGTACTTTGCTTGACAGATGTGAGTTCCTTCCTTTCCTTGTTTGATTTGTAGTCCAAGGAAATAATTAAGTTCTCCCATCATGCTCATTTCAAATTCTCCCTGCATCAACTTTTCAAAATACTTACAAAGGGATTCATTAGTAGAACCAAAAATAATATCATCTACATAAATTTGGACCAGTAGTATGTGTTCGACCTTTGACTTTATGAAAAGAGTACTATCTACTTGACCTCTACTGAAACCATGGTTTAAAATAAAAGAACTAAGCCTTTCATACCATGCTCTAGGTGCTTGCTTTAAACCATATAATGCTTTGTGTAATTTGAAAACGTGATCCGGAAAATCAGTATCATCAAAACCTAGAGGTTGTTCTACATAGACTTCCTCCTTAATAAAACCATTCAAAAATACAGACTTAACATCCATTTGAAATAATTTCAAATCTAATGCGGATGCATATGCAAGCAAAATTCTAATAGCCTCAAGTCTAGCTACAGGTGCATAGGTTTCATCGAAATCTATGCATTCCTCTTGTGAATAGCCTTGAGCTACCAATCTGGCCTTGTTTCTTAGGATCACACCAGTTTCATCCAGTTTATTTCTGAACACCCATTTGGTGCCAATGACTGGATGGTCTGATGGTCTAGGAACAAGTGACCATACTTGGTTTCTCTTGAATTGATTTAATTCATCTTGCATGGCTAATATCCAAGATTCATCACAAAGAGCTTCATTGACTGTCCTCGGCTCTATTTGAGAAACAAATGCTAGGTAATCACAGGGAATTACATTACCTCTTGTTCTTACCCCTACAGATGGATCACCAATAATATTTTCGAGTGGGTGATCTTTCTTGTGTCTCCATTCCTTTGGAAGATTTTCATGAGTAATTTCTTCTTGTTGCAAGTCTTCCAGAGGTGGATCATCTTGTCCTCAATTGATGTATTCTTTAGTTTCTTGGACAGCTTATCTGCATCATCATTATCACTATCTTCTTCCTTTCTCAAGGAAGGGTTAGTTTCATTAAAATAATATGTACAGACTGTTCAATTAATAAAGTGTGTTTATTAAATACTCTATAGCCTTTGGGTTTAGAGGTGTACCCTATGAAGATGCCTACATCTGATTTGGCATCCAGCTTACCAATGTTCCTTTTTCCATTGTTGTGGATGAAACAAGGACATCCAAAAGTCCTGAAGTGGCTGATCTTTGGCTTCTTCCCTTTGAACAGTTCATATGCAGTCTTCTTCAGGATTGGTCTGATCATTACTCGGTTGATAATGTAGCTTGCTGTGTTAACTGCTTCAGCCCAGAAATATCTTGGCAGATCATATTCTGAGAGCATAGTTCTTGCCATATCCAATAGGGTTCTATTCTTTCTCTCAGAGATACCATTTTGCTGTGGTGTTCTTGGTGCTGAGAAATTATGCTCAATTCCCTGATCATCACAGAATCTAGCAACTTTTCATTCTGAAATTCACCACCATGATCTGATCGGATAGACACAATGCTGAACTTCTGATCTTTTCTGAACTTTCTTGCTGAAACTGACAAAATTTTCGAAAGTGTCATCTTTATGCTTTAGGAATGATACCCATGTGAATCTTGAGTAGTCATCGACTATGACAAATCCAAAGTTCTTTCATCTAAGACTGGTAGTCCTCATTGGCCCAAATAGATCCATATGAAGGAGCTCTAAGGGTTTTGAGGTGGTCACCACCGTCTTTGACTTGAAGGAGCTCTTGGTGTGCTTTCCCTTAGCACAAGGTCTACAGACACCATCCATTTTTGTACTGACCTTAGGTAGACCTTCCACAAGATTCTTCTTCAGCATTTTCTCATGCCATCTATACTACAATGACCTAGTCGTCTGTGCCATAATTCAGTAGATTTATCCTTATTTGCTGCCAGACAGACGTCTTGTTCCTTAGTTCCTCAAGATAGAGCACATACAAATTCTTTTCTCTATTAGCTTCAAAGATGACTGCTCCATCCTTCAGTATGCTGCACTTTGACTCTTGAAACTTGATCTGATGGCCTCTGTCACACAGCTGGCTGATGCTAATAAGTTTTGCTTCAATCCCTTGACTAATAACACATCTTCTATGACTATTTTTCCTTTGTTATTCACAGAGCCACTGCCTATCACTGTTCCTTGCCCATTATCTCCATAAGTGACTGTTCCTTCTTTAGCTTGGAGATGAGAGAATAACTTCTGGTTTCCTGACATGTGCCTTGAGCACCCCACTATCCAAATACTATTTGGATGCTCGAGGGATAACCTGAAATAAAAACATCAAGTTTTAGGTACCCAAATTCTTTTGGGTCCTTATGGGTTAGTGTCATTTATTTTACTTTTTATTATTCATTTCTTATGTCTTTTGGGCATGTCGTTATGATATGTCCTAACTTGTTGCAGTGACTACAGCAGGATAATTTGGTTATTTTTCTATATATTTGAAATCAACTTTGTATGCTATATCTTGTTCAGGTACAAATTTTGGTGTTAGATATGTTTTAGGATAAACTATGATTTCCTCATTATCTGGGGTGTATATCCTAATCCATTTTCTTCTTACACCTTTTAATATGATGGAGTTTTTACCATTGGTGAATTTTTCTAATGTGCTAAACTGTACATTTTCTTCTGTTAGTGTTTTGATTTCAGTTCTTAGTTCATCTACATTTTCCTGTTTTTCAAGTTTAGTTATTTGTTCATTCTTAGCTTTTAGGTCTTCACATAACAGTTCATTTCTTCTTTTAAGTTTAGTTATTTGACTTTCTAATTGATCATTTTCTGATTTTAGATCTGAGTTTGTATTTCTATACAGACTATGTTTTTCTTGCTTACTTTAATAGTTTGGTTACCTTTTATTTTTCATATAGTTCGTTGAAAGCCCTTCTAAACTATCGGAATCTGAACCATTGCATGAATCAAAGAAGAGTCAGAGGTTACCTTTTCTTCAGTATTAGCCATGAAGGCCAAGTTGGCTTCTTCTTCATCACTGCAGGAGCTTGACTCACTGTTTGAGTCGCTACTGTTTTCCCATGCTGCTGCCATCGCCTTCTTTTTGTACTTTCTGAACTTCTTGGAGCTGTCTTTCTTCCTGAACTCCGACTTCTTAAATTTGGACACTCAGCTTTAATGTGTCCAGGCTTCTTACACTCATAGCATTGGGTTCAACTTTCTTCATCTCTTTTCCATCTGGCTTCTTGAAGTCCGTATTCCTTTTGAAGTGCCTTCTACTAGATTGGAACTTCTTCTTCTTAGCCAAAATCCACTGCAATCTTTTAGATAGCATTGCTTCCTCATTCTCGCTGTCTGCATCACTTTCACTCAGCTGAACTTGCTTCTAGTGAATCTTCTTCAGCTTTTAAGGCGTTGGAGTGTTTCTTTCTGCTAGATGACTCTCCCAGCCTTTCCATGTTGATCTCATGGGCCATGAGGGACCCAATGATTTTCTACTGACATTCTCTTCAGGTCATTAGCTTCTTCTATGCTGTGACCTTGGGGTCCATGAGGACGGTAAGGATCTAAGTATTTTCTCAATGTCTCCAATCTCATAAGTTTTCCCCAGACCAGCTAGTCCATTTGTGATGTCAGTGAACGGCTGAACATTTGAGTTATGGATTCACCTGATTGCATATGAAATCTCTCATACTGAGTGACAAGAATGTCGATTCTTGTTCCTTTACCTTGTCTGTGCCTTCATATGTGATCCTGAGCTTTTCCCACATTTCTATTGAGGATTTGCAGGCAGAAACTATGTTGAACTCCTTCTTACTTAGAGCACAGCATAAGATGCTCTTTGCTTTGCAATTCAAGGAGATCTTCTTTCTGTCATCATCTGTCCATTGAGCTTTTTTATTTGGACTATCAGATCACCTTCTTCTACTATGGACCAAATTTGATAGTCGTAGCCTTGTAGAAAGTATTCCATTCTGGTCTTCCAGTAAGGATAATCTTCACCATCGAAGAGAGGGGGTCGGTTGACAGACTGACCTTCAATGTTGCCTTGGGCTGCCATGGATCTTTACTCTTCAGATCGTTGGATCCTTTCTTTGTCGAAGAGACTTGCTTTGATACCACTTGTTGCCCAGTTGACGAGCCCAGAGGGGGTGTGAATGGGTCTTTTAAAATAATCTACAAGATACCTGTAACTAAAATATTCACACAACGTTCTTCGAAGGAGGTTAGTGAATGTTAGTTTAAATATCAAACACACAAAGAAGACAATCACACAACACAAGAATTATCCTGGTTCGGACCTCCTCTCCTTAGGAGTCCTACGTCCAGTCCCAGAGCAACAACTCAGGATTTCACTAACTAGGGTACAGTCCCCCTAAGGACGCAACAACACCCAGCTCAGCTGGTCTTCCTTCACACCCGAAGGGAACACAACACCCTGGATACCTCACCCAGTCTTCCTTCACACCCGAAGGGAACACAACTCAAAGAGAATTGAATGAAATTCAAGCCCCTAGATCAAGCTTTTAACAAGCCAAGATCTGAAGCAACTAGCACTGAGAGGAAGAATCTAAACAAAGCACACTCTCAGAACTACACGGGTGTAGATGCGGTTATTTCCCCGTCCCGAAAAGGACGAAAAAACGATCGTCTCCACATGGTAATAGAGCGAACAGAATAGACGATGTAAAAAATAAAAACGCGATCGCCAGGTACTTTTCCTAAAAAGCACCAAAAGTAGGGACGGGTAGGAAAAGGGTGACGTGTACCTTTTTGCCCGTAGAAAAGAAGCGGGATGTGTGGTGCTGTGGGCTCTTTCCTCCTCTTTCAACCGACCGGCCGGCGAAAGAGATTCAGCTCGGTACATGGGACAAAAAGACAACAAAAGAAACAACGGATTAGCCCGGAATGTGCAGTAAATGAACCTAGACAAATAAAATAACAAAGATGAAAAAGGGGAAGAACACACCTTTTGGGCGGTCTTTAAAACCCCTAACTAAAAGGTATGATGTGTGTGCATGCATGTAATGTGTAAAATGGAAAAGGGGCAACGTAGGCCAAAAGGAAAATGGAAAGGACCACGTGGGGTCCGGAGGAAAGAAAAACTGGGGTGCTTCCCTGAGGAGGACGGACGGCGTAACGGCGCTGTGGAGGGCAAACGAGAGGAGGAAGACGTCGATCCGCCTCCGTATGTGCGTGCGATGGAGTGGAGGACGGCGACGTCGGGCCGGAGATGAGGACGGGGATGGCAAGGAAGACGGCGACGAGGCAAGGCTCCGCCGCGAAGAACCCTCTCTCTCTCTCTCTAGAATCCTCACTCTTTCTCTCTCTAAAAACCCTCTCTCTCTCTCTAAAAACCCTCCGACAAAACCCAAATGAAAAGCACCCCTTTGGAAAGAAGGTTGCTGGTTGAGATTTAAGGTTCTGGGTCAAAATCGCGTCCAGGACAGCCGCCGCTTTTAAAGAAGGTCGGTTTGATAAGCATGAATTGCTGAACCCCCTTAAAATCGTGTCTAGTACACTGGACGCGTTTTAGACTCGCATGGTTTCGAGGCAACCGACCCGTGAGTACGCTGTCAGCGACGGGATGTTGATTTGACTTTTCTGAATCGCGTCCACTGAAGTGGACACCTTTTAATAAAACGCGTCGACCGGAACATACGCGAATAAAGAGTTAGGTCGGCGACTAGTTTAGCGACGGAACAGCGACGCCTTTTAATGTTCTTAAAGAAACGCGGCGACGGAAATGGACGCGAATTAAGAGGCGGTTCAGCGACGGAAATAGCAACGAAAATCTCATGAATCGCGTCCACATACCCCGACGCCTTTTAATGTTCTTAAAGAAACGCGGCGCCCAAAGTGGTCACGAATTTGAAAGGCGGTTCAGTGACAGAATATTTTGTCATCGCTAATCCGTCGTTGATTGGCGACAGATTAGCGACGGAAATTTGACCTTCGCTATTCCCTCGCTGAGTGCCCCTTTGCGACCAGACCCCTCATAGGAGAAGCACCAAGGAAAAATGGGTGAAATTCAGAAATATCAGAAAAATGCTCTTTCAAGGTAAAAAGCGGGACATTTTGGGCGTTATAGTGCAACTCGAAAACTTACCCGCGGTGGGAAAATTTGCGTGTCTACAGATGTCCAACCTTGACGTCTGCTTTGCAGGGGAGCGAGCGGAGGGACACGAACCGGAGCGTAAATGGAGTGAAATGGAGCGTAATGAAAAGAAATGTAGCGTAGCGCAGTGGAGTGAAGTGGAGTGGACTGAAAAGTAGACGTCAATGTTAAAAAGAGACACGCGCTGAAGTGGCGAATGACTGGAGCTGTTCGTCAATTCATAATAAAGTTGCTCTTCGGAAACTCTTTTGGAGAGGAACTCATCAATCAAAGACAACTAAGCTAAGGAAAGTAAAAGATAATGCAATGATCAACTTCCGTCGCTGGGAAGTTCCTAAGGACGTAATCCATTAGGTTTCACCTTCGTGTGGGGCTGCCACAGCCGGAGGTGGATCGAAAAGTAAAGTAAAGAAAATGACAAGGATCCATGATGGATGAGTTTCTCTCCGAAAAGAAGATCTTCAAACAACTTTATGATAAACTGAGTACTGGACTCTGAGTAGAATATTCAGGTTGCTTTGGAATTTGAGCACGGATGGCCCTTAAATTGCCTTGACCCCCCTCTCTCTCTCTCTAAAATCTCACTCTTTCTCTCTCTAAAAACCCTCTCTCTCTCTCTCTAAAACCTCACTCTTTTTTTCTCCAAAAACCCACTCTCTCTCTCTCTCTAAAACCTCACTCTTTCTCTCTCTAAAAACCCTCTCTCTCTCTCTAAAACCCCCTCTCTTTTTCTCTATAAACCCACTCTCTCTCTCTAAAACCCCCGGCCAAAACCGAATGAAAAGCCCCCTTTGGAAAGAAGGTTGTTGGTTGAATTTTAAGGTTCTGGGTCAAAATCGTGTCCAGGACAGCTGCCGCTTTTAAAGATGGTCGGTTGATAAGCACGAATTGCTGAACCGCCTTAAAATCGCGTCCAGTACACTGGACGCATTTTAGACTCGCATGGTTTCGAGGCAACCGACCCATGAGTACGCTGTCAGCCGACGGGACGTTGATTTGACTTTTCTGAATCGCATCCACTGAAGTGGACACCTTTTAATGAAACGTGTCGATTGGAACAGACGCGAATAAAGAGTTAGGTCGGCGACTAGTTTAGCGACGGAACAACGATGGAATAGCGACGGAAAGCTCATGAATCGCGTCCACCGAAACCGACGCCTTTTAATGTTCTTAAAGAACACAGCGCTAGAAGTGGCTACAAATTTGGAAGGCGGTTCAGCGACAGAATAGTTTGCATCGCTAATCCGTCACTTATTGGCGACAGATTAGCGACGGAATTTTGACCGTCGCTATTCCCTCGCTAAGTGCCTCTTTGTGACCAGACCCCTCCTAGGGGAAGCACCAAGGAAAAATTGGTGAAATTCAGAAATATCAGAAAAATGCTATTTCAAGGCAAAAAGTAGGACATTTTGGGCGTTACAGTGCAACTCGAAAACTTGCCCGCGGTGGGAAAATTTGCGTGTCTACAGATGTCCAACCTTGACGTCTGCTTTGCAGGGAAGTGAGCGGAGGGACACGAAGTGGAGTGTAATGGAGTGAAATGGAGTGAAAAGAAATGGAGCGTAATGAAAGGAAATGTAGCGCAGCGCAGTGGAGTGAAGCGGAGTGGACTGAAAAGTAGACGTCAAGGTTAAAAAGAGACACGCGCTGAAGTGGCGAATGACTGGAGTTGTTCGTCAATTCATAATAAAGCTGCTCTTCGGAATCTCTTTTGGAGAGGAAACTCATCAATCAAAGACAACTAAGCTAAGGAAAGTAAAATACAATGCAATGATCAACTTCCGTCGCCGGGAAGTTCCTAACGACGTAATCCATTAGGTTTCACCTTCGTGTGGGGCTGCCACAACCGGAGGTGAATCGAAAAGTAAAGTAAAGAAAATGACAAGGATCCATGATGATGAGTTTCTCTCCGAAATGAAGATCTTCAAACAACTTTATGATAAACTGAGTACTGGACTCTGAGTGGAATATTCGGGTTGCTTTGGAATTTGAGCACGGATGGCCCTTAAATTGCCTTGGAAGAGTGGTTTTCCACAGTGATTTCAATATGCATGTATGCTGGGCTAAAGGGAAAAAAGATTAAAAGGAGAGTAAAATATAACCAAGGATAATATTGTACGCCGGTGAGTCAGGACCAGAGTGTATGCATGGATCTGTCGTCCCCACAAGCCAAGCGTAACGGCCTATCCGTATGGCTAAGAATCCTATGGGATTATCATGGTTTTTGATGAAGGGGAACTCTAACCCCAGATTCTTCAGAGCCACAAGGTCCTTGGTGTGCTCTAGTAGTATAACATATAGATAACATGATGTTAAAGGCAGCAACAGCTTGAATGCGCCAGATGAAGTGACTCGAATCTTGCGCTCAAAAACTTATTAGCCAAGAAAAAAACATCATGGAAAAACAACATTTAGCATGGAGCATGCAGCATGGATAAAACGTTTAAACATGCATGACTCATTCATTAGTATGTTTTAACTATGAGGATAAGTGGACTTGGCCAAAGATAAAGTGCAAGATGGGAGGGACCCAAGATTGGAAGGATTGCTTCGATCTGACGCAGGAAGAAGGCGATTGCCTTGCAATACCATCAAAGATTTTTTTGGATTTTTGAAAGATATTAGAATTTTTCTGAATTTTTTTGATAATATTTGAATTTTTTGGAGTTTGGAAATATTTGATTTTTGTGGATTTTGAAATATTTGAATTTTCATGAAGTTTGAAATATTTGATTTTTGTGGAATTTGGAAACATTTGATTTTTTTGTGGTTTTGAAAATATTTGAATTTGTTTGGAGTTTTGGAAATATTTCGATTTTTTTTGTTTTGAGGAATATCTGATTTTTTGGAGAATTTGGAATATTTTGATTTTTTTGTTTTGGAAATATTTGGATTTGTAGGATTTTGAAATATTTGAATTTTTGTAGGATTTTGAAATATTTGAATTTTTGTAGGATTTTGAAATATTTGAAATTTTGTGGAATTTGGAAATATTTGGATTTGTAGGATTTTGAAATATTTGAATTTGTTTGGATTTTTTGAAAATATTTGATTTGTTTGGAGTTTTTTTGAAAATATTTGATTTTTTTGTTGGTTTTGAATATTTTGATTTTTTGTGATTTTGAAATATTTGATTTTTTTTTTTGTATTTTGGAATATTACCATGCCGTGGTGGCATTGAAAATTATGAAAATTGACCGGCGAAGGGGTCCTTGTTGACTCCCGTTTCATTAAAAGAAAGCCCAGAGTAGGGTGTGCGTTTTAACGTGGCGCCCACGGGCTGATTGCACTGGGCTAACATTGCCATTACCAAAGCCACGCCTGAAGAGGCCACTAAGTCTTAGTAGGGAGAAAAGAAGAACATTGGGAGACAAGCATGGTATGGGTATTCGAGGAGTTGGGTTTGACTTCCTTCCTTGGCACAACCGTCAGAAGGTTCTGTCTCATTAAGCACTTGGGTTTTTCCAATTATTTTGGAATCTTGAGTGATGACCAATTGATTGTAGGGACGTGCGTACGTTTGGGTCCATTTGGATCTTCGCGGGGACTTTGCCGCTCTTTGCCATGCCCTATTATCATTGATTTGATTTTAAATTTTACCTGCATACGACCGGGTCCATTTGGATCTCCGCAGAGACTTTGCCCTCTTGACATGCATTTTTGACTTTGATCTTTTTATTGGTCATTTGATTTGCCCATTTGGAGGACGTTTCCTTATGACGAAGGTGTTTTGGGTTGATTGTCTTGCCCAGACTACCTCTACTACCCATACTTTGGCCGAATAGGAGGAGAAATAGACTTTGTGTGCCTTTCAGGTGCGGCTGTGACGGTGACGATGTCTACCGAGAGTAAACGGCTGTGGGCACCGTGAAGTGTGTGCGGATGCCCATGCCGAGGGCAAACCTTAATGACTCGGGAGAGAGTGCGGGACTCCTGGCGCGGAGTTATCATAACAAAGAAAATGCTGTGATAGCATGGCAATGCTGAAACATTAATCTTTTTATGGATTTTTGAGTTCTTGAGACAACTAAAATATAGTAAGATTTCGGAGGGTAAAGGAGGACGAATGCCCTGTGCTGGGGCAGATGTGCCCTGCAATAGGGGCGAGTCTCGGAGGTGTAAGGGAATTGACAAAATTCTTTATTCAAAATTAAAAGGACACGTACGAGAAGGGCCGAAGGACCCGATTGAAAAATAGAGGTGATAATAAAACAAAAGACAAACGCCCTGCTGGGGGCGAGACCCGAGGACTATAAAGAATTTACATTTTATTCGAAATTAAAATGACGAGTGGGGACTAAAGCCCCGAAGAGGGCAAAGAGAGGACGAATACCCAGCGCTGGGGAGAGACTCGAGGGTCTATGAAGGATTTACATTTTTTATTCGAATTTAAAATGACGAGTGAGGACTAAAGCTTCGAAAACAGTGCGAGAAGGGTCGAAGGACCTGATTAAAACAGAGAGAAAAGAAATGCGGAAAGGACGAATGCCCTGCACTGGGGGTGAGACTCGGAGGTCTAGAAGAATGTACATTTTTTTATTCGAAATTAAAAGGCACAGTGGGGACTAAAGCCCCGAAAGCAGTGCGAGAAGGGTCGAAGGACCCGATTAAAACAGAGAGAAAAGAAATGCGGAAAGGACGAATGCTCTGCACTGGGGGCGAGACTCGGAGGTCTAGAAGAATGTACATTTTTTTATTCAAAATTAAAAGGCACAGTGGGGACTAAAGCCCCGAAAGCAGTGCGAGAAGGGTCGAAGGACCCGATTGAAAATGGAGAGGAAAACACGAGGAAAAGAATGTGGAAACTCCGAATGGCCCGGAGGGGTTTGGCGGGAGAGGAGGCGCGATGCCCTGAGTAGGAAACAAAATCCGGGTGACCCGGATAACATGAAGAAACAAAAGGGCCGCGAGGGGCCAACATGCAAGGTGTGCAGCGTAGGGCGCGAAAAGATGTGCCACGTGGGGCACTGATTGGACAAAAATGGGCGCGATGCCCATTATACGCTGAGGGATCATAAAATAAATGTAAATAAAATGTCTCCCTTGGGGAGGGAATGTGGAGAACCCACGGGTCTATACTAAGCAATATAAAAGAAGATTAAAAAAAAGAGGGGGGTAAAGGTCCCCTGGCCTGATGTCATGCCCGGCGATCAGATTTGGACTTGGGGGTCGGCATTGGGACCCTCAAGTATCTCCTCACAAATCTTGCCCAGCGGGCAGATGGACGTGCTCTTCTCCTTCGAATTGAACGGCTCGAAAATTAAAGGAAAATTGTTGACTTCTGTTGAAGTTTCGATGAAGAGTGATAACTCCCGTGGAATAAAATTCAGTGAAAGGTGGGGAGTTCCACCGGCAATGTCAGAAGCAACAATAAGGGACTGTGCCCAAGGAATGCATTGTGTGACATAAGAGGGGGCACGCCCCTTGGGTGGTAGATTGTGCCAATGGTTTGGCTTCGAAGTGCGTGTGCACAATCTGCATGGTTGTTGCCCTCGCTGGAGCGGAAAGGTGCAACAGTGGTAACTCCATTGAAATATGATTAGATGGACGGGTGGAGAGTTCCACTGGCTGAGTTAAAGGCAACAACGAGGGGCTCGTGCCCAGCGATTGTATAAGTTTGATATGGGAAGGGGCACGACCCCTTGGGAAATCGATTGTGCCAAGAATTTGGCTTTGGAATGCGATAGCACAATCTGAATAGTTAACCCCTTCACTAGAGTGGGAAGGTTCACAACAATGGTGTGAGGGGCCATGAGAGCCTGGAGGGAGAGATTCCCTATGAGTACTTGAAAATGAACCCGGCTGGCGACGGGTATGATTGGCAAATTATGAAAAGAAGGCCTCTTGATGGCCAGAATTGAAGTGGAAGACTTTCGCTCGAGACATGTGCCCGGCGTATGAACAATGACCGGCATGCGGTGGATAAAATCATGATGTTGGAAAAGCATGCTCAGTCCCGGGACTGAAATGATTGGCAGAGAGGACTGCGGCTTGGAAAGTATGCCCGGTATGTGAACGATGACCGGTATGCGGGGGATCTGATCATGAAATTTGAAAAGCATGCCCATTTCCGGGACTGGAATAATCGGCTCGGAAAATGTGCCCGGCATATTGACAATGACCGGCATGCGTGGAATAAATTCTGGGATTTTAAAAAACATGCCCGGTCTTGGGACTTCCTTCTACTGCTGACGTGACTTTTTGCTCCTTGGAAATTTACTCCTGCTCCGGCGGACGAGAGGGGATATGATGGGTGTAGTGGATGGTTGTATGGCCAGTGGGGGCGTGATGGATATAACATCAAGAGGTTGCTCAGGTGTGGTTGCCAAGGGCGTTGGCGGTGTGGGAGGTGTAGTGATCGGTGTGATGGTGGGTGTAATGGGAGTGGGTTTGATGGGTGTAGGTTTGATGATGGTGGGTGGTGTAGGTAAATGGCGTACGGAGATGACCTGGGAAGGTTCATCATCGTAGCGCCAAGTGGTTTCGCGGGGTGATTGGCGGCTGGCAACTTCAACCCGAGCAACGGGCTGTGATGGTAGTGGAGGAGATGGCTGTGGGGGTGGTGGTGTCGGCATGGGAGCCAGAGCAGGTGCAACATAGGGTGCAGGAGCTTCTTCATAAAAGATAGGGGCACCGTAGGGCCCTGTTGGAGGTTGATGGTTTGTCCGAGGAGGACGAATCAGTGGACGCCTGGGTGGAGGCATGTCGTGGTAAATAGGTGGATTATGTGGAGGCGTATATGATGTGGATAGGGTATAGTGGTGAGGTGGATGGTGGATGGTGTCCACTGATTCGTTCTGACTCGGATGAATTTGATCAAAAAGTTCCGCGATCGGGGAGTCCATAAAATGGGCTTGAATGTAACGTCCCCGCTCGTAGAGCTCCTCCATGGAGGTGATTTGATTCATGGCCAGGATGTGCCTGAACCTCGGAGTAGAGTTTGAAATGATTATTTTGATTTGCTCTGACTCCGAGAGCTCACGCTGCAATTGAGAGGCCATTGACCTCCAACGGTCAGCAATTTGTACAAAGGCCTCGTTGGTCTCCATCTTTTCGGATGCTAGATCCGTGATAGATAGATAGGGGCTGACGCGATCTTTGTACCTCTGAAGGATTTCTTATGAAGGGAGCGGAAGTCTCCTGCCTCACTTGGCTCTAGGGAGTAGAACCATTCGAGCGCAGGGCCGTCAAAAGATTTTCTAAATAAATATGCCAACGTGATGGGGTCACGTTGCCAATGGGAGGACTCATAGAGGAATTCTTTAATATGAATGTAGGGATTACTCGTGCCATTGTACAGTCGGTACGACGGCATCTCCGAAGGAGGAACGTAAGGGCTTTAGTCCCCACTGTGTCTTTTATTTCGAATAAAAAAATGTACATTTTTTTTAGACCTCAGAGTCTCGCCCCAGGGCAGGACATTCGTCCTTTCCACATTTGTCGCATCTCCATCTTCAATCGGCTCCTTCGACCCTTCTCGCATTTCTTTAGGGGCTTTAGTCCCCACTTATGTTTTTAAATTCGAATAAAAAAATGTAAATTCGTGTAGACTCTCGAGTCTCGCCCCAACGCAGGGCATTCGTCTTTTTTGTAGTCTTCGCATCTCCATTTTAATCGGGTCCTTCGACCCTTCTCGCACTGTTTTCGGGGCTTTAGTCCCCACTTGTCCTCTTAAATTTGAATAAAAGATGTAAATTCATTTAGTTCTCCCGAGTCTCACCCCAACGTAGGGCATTCGTCCTTTTAGCATTTCGCACCCCTATGTTTTTAATCGGGTCCTTCGGCCCTTCTCGCACGTGTCCTTTTTATTTTTAATAAAGAATTTTGTCAATTCCCTTAGACCTCCCGAGTCTTGCCCCCAATGCAAGGCACATCCGCCCCAGCACAGGGCATGGGCATTCGTCTTCTTTTAATCCTCCAAGTTCTTACTTTGAAACTTTTTATCTACCAAGTGTCGAGAAAATCTCTAAAAAGATGAATATTTGTTTAGCTTTGCCATGCTGTCCTAGCATTTTTTCGTTATGATAACTCCGCGCCAGGAGTCCCGCACTCTCTCCCGAGTCATTAAGGTTTGCCCTGAGCATGGGCATCCGCACACACTTCACAGCGCCCTAAGCCGATTGCTTCCGGTAGACACTGTCACCTTCACAGCCACGCCTGAACGGCGTTCGAAGTCTATTTTTTCCTCCTTATTCGGCAGAAGTATGGGTAGTATGGGTAGCTGGGCAGAGGGAACCTTCCTGAAGCACCTTCCTGATGAGGGGAAGTCTTTAACAGAATAGGCATAATCAGAATCCAACAAGTGACTAATCAAAATGAATTTCCAATGCATGTCAAGAGGGCAAAGCCCCCGCGGAGATCCAAACGGACCCGGCTGTAAGCATGCAACAATCAAAAATCAAATCAATTGGGCATGTCAAGAGGGCAAAGTCCCTGCGGAGATCCAAACGGATCCGGTCGTAAGCATGTCCCTACAATCAATTGGTCAATCACTCAAAATTCCAAAATATTCAAGTGATTCAAAAGCCACGTGCTTCATGAGACATCCCTTCTAATGGTTGTGCCAAGGAAGAAACCCGAACCCAACTCACCGAATACCCATATCCCAGTTTATCTCCAGAATTCTCTTTTTTTGCCAGACTTTAGTAGTCTATTTCAGGCGTGGCTTTGATGGTTACACAGTTAACCATGTGCAATCGGCTCGTGGGCACCACGTTAAAACGCACACCCTACTCTGGGCTTTTTCTTTTAATGACACGGGAGTCAACAAGGACCCCTTCGCCGGTCATTTTTATAATTTCAATGCCGACACGGCATGACAATGTTTCAAAATTCCACAAAAAAAATTCAAATATCTCAAAAATCCCACAAAAATTCAAATATTTTCAAAACATAAAAAATTCAAATATTTGAAAATTCAAAAAAAATCATCAAATATTTCAAAATTCCAAAAAAAAAAATCAAATATTCCAAAATCCAACAAAAATCCAAATATTCCAAAATCCAAACAAATCCAGAAATTCCAAAACCACAAAAATTCAAATATTCCAAAATCCAAACAAATCAAATATTCCAAAATTCAAACAAATCCAAATATTTCAAAATTCCACAAAAATCAAATATTTCAAAATTCCACAAAAATCAAATATTTCAAAATCCTACAAAAATCAAATATTTCAAAATATCAAACAAATTCAAATATTTCCCAAAAAAACACAAACAAATTCAAAATATTTCAAAACCAACAAAAAATTTGAATATCTTAGAAAAATCAAAAACAATCATGATGGTATTGCACAAGGCAATCGCCTTCTTCCTGCGTCAGATCGAAGCAATCCTTCCAATCATGGGTTCCTCCCACCTTGCACTTTATCTTTGGCCAAGTCCACTTATCCTCATGGTTAAACAAACTAATTGAATGAGCCATGCTTGTTGTTTAAACGCTTTATCCATACTGCATGCTCCATGCTAAATGCTATTTTCCATGATGTTTGTTTTTTCTTGGCTAACGAGTTTTGAGTGCAGGATTCGAGTTACCTCATCCAACGCAATCAGGCTGCTGTTGCCTTCACCATCAACTATCTGCATCTACTATATGTTATACTACTAGAGCACACCAAGGGCCTTGTGGCTCTGAGGAATCTGGGATTTGAGTTCCCCTCTATCAAAAACGATGATTATCCCAGTGGATCCTTAGCCGCACGGATAGGCCGTTATGCTTGGCTTGTGGGGACGACGGACCCATGCATAACCCCCGGTCCTGACTCACCAGCGTAACAATATTATCATTGGTTATTTTCTACTCCCTTTTAACCTTTTTTTGCCTTTTAGCCCAGCATGCATACATGCATATTGAAATCACTGTGGAAAACCACTCTTCCAAGGCAATTTAAGGGCCATCCGCGCTCAAATTCCAAAGCAACCTGAATATTCCACTCAGAGTCCAGTACTCAGTTCATCATAAAGTTGTTTGAAGATCTTCTTTTCGAGAGAGAAACTCATCCATCATGGATCATTGTCATTTTCTTTACTTTACTTTTCGATCCACCTCCGGCCGTGCAGCCGCACATGAAGGTGAAACCTAACCGATTACGTCCTTAGGAACTTCCCGACGATGGAAGTTGATCATCGCATTGTCTTTGCTTTCCTTAGCTTAGTTGTCTTTGATTGATGAGTTCCTCTCCGAAAGAGTTTCCGAAGAGTAGCTTTATTATGAATTGACGAACTGCTCCAGTCATTCGCCACTTCAGCGCGTGTCTCTTTCTAACATTGACGTCTACTTTTCAGTCCACTCCGCTTCACTCCACTGCGCTACGCTACATTTCTTTTCATTACGCTCCATTTCTTTTCACTCAATTCACTCCATTACACTCCACTTCGTGTCCCTCCGCTCGCTCCCCTGCAAAGCAGACGTCAAGGTTGGACATCTGTAGACACGCGAATTTTTCCACCGCGAGCAAGTTTTCAAGTTGCACTGTAACGCCCAAAATGTCCCGCTTTTTGCATTGAAAGAGCATTTTTCTGATATTTCTGAATTCCACTCATTTTTCCTTAGTGCTTCCCCTAGGAGGGGTCTGGTCGCAAAGAGGCACTCAGCGAGGAAATAGCGACGGTTAAAATTCCGTCGCTAATCTGTCGCCAATCAGCGACGGATTAACGATGACAAACTATTCTGTCGCTGAACCGTCTTTCAAATTCACGACCACTTCGGTCGACGCATTTCTTGAAGAACATTAAGAGGCGTCGGTTTCGGTGGATGCGATTCATGAGCTTTCCGTCGCTATTCCGTCGCTAAACTAGTCGCCGACCTAACTCTTTATTCTCGTCCGTTCCGGTCGACGCGTTTCATTAAAAGGCGTCCACTTCAGTGGACGCGATTCAGAAAAGTCAAATCAACATCCCGTCGGCTGACAGTGTACTCACGGGTCAGTTGCCTCGAAACCATGCGAGTCTAAAACGCGTCCAGTGTACTGGACGCGATTTTAAGGCGGTTCAGCAATTCGTGCTTATCAAATCGACCTTCTTTAAAAGCGGTGGCTGTCCTGGACGTGATTTTGACCCAGAACCTTAATCACTACACCTCCCACACCGCCAACACCTTGGCAACCACACCCGAGCAACCCCTTGCTGTTATATCCATCACGCCTCCACTGGCCATACAACCATCCACTACAGCCATCATATCCCCTCTCGTCCGCCAGAGCAGGCATAAATTTCCAAGGAGAAAAAAGTCGCGTCAGCAGCAGAA